>SRPW01000531.1:0-19665 GCA_018360225.1 Claviceps pusilla | reverse complement strand
AATTCTAATTTCTCTATCTCTAAAAACTTTACATTACTAAGACTAAGGGTATTATCTATTTATATACTAATTACACTAAAGCATTTAATTACATTAAATACTATTAAGAAATAAGGGTTATATATAGAAGTAATTATTATTAGCTTCTCACAGTAATAGCGGAAATAGGTCGCCCACTAATGTATACCGGCTTTAGCAATACTATAAAGGGGCTTTATAACTTTTATTATAGTATCCTTTAGGTATAAATGTGTAATTTATATTAGCAATTTAGCAATAATTAAGCAATTAAGCGTTGTTTCTAATTAAACGTACGCTTATATAATATCCTATAACTATAAAAAGATATAATCTTTTGCTAGGAAAGGTACTAATATAATAATAAGCCTTTAGCTTACTTATTAAATCGTTAGGGATTGTGTTAGAATCCACGCCTTTTCTACGTTGCTATAGCTTTATATTACTAGCCTTAATTTCTTATATAGCTTATTTATACCTTTCCCTTTAATTTCCCTTACTATTTAAGAGCGGAAGAGGCGCTAATTACTATGCTCTTCCTTATTAAATATAATAAATTTAAAGATATCTCTTATTAGTAAAGTATTAATTTCCTTTTAATTAAATGCTTTAAATAGTTATCCCTTAGTAGTGATCTTTCCCTACCTATATAGGTTAACTACTAGCTCCTAATTGCCTTTCTCTTTTTTAGTAAGAAAACTTATAGTGCTAAGTTCCTTATTATTTTAGTTAGAATCTTTAGTATAATTTAGAATAAGTAAGTGCTTTCTAGGTCTTCTATATCCTTATTACAGTGGTTCTTATAGCAATTAACCCTTATTTACATTAGCATTCTCTATATTATTTTCCTTGTCTTTATTATTAATTTCTTTTATATTTATAGGCTTTTCTATATTATAGTAGTATAGCTTTACTACTATTAAGCGGAATTTTATAGGTCTATAGGGTAATTCTATAGTATAGGTCTTGCAATTAAATAATAGTAATCTATAAGGACTATGCTAACCTCCTTTCTTACGCTAAACATAGACTTCTAATTATAGCAGCAGTGAGTGCAATAGAAGGGTATTTAAACTATTCTATATATTAAGGGTGTTAAAGACTTGCCTTTATGCAAGGCAATGCTAAGCTTTATTAGTAGCTTTCTATAGTAAAGCAGCTCTTTATACCACTAAAAGACTTAGGGGGGAATTATATAACATCTATAGATATACCCTAAATATAAGTAAAGTTAGTATAAGGCTGTTAGGTCTAGTAGAGTTATTAATAGCTTTAATAACTATCTATAGTCTCTAGGAAGGGCTAAGGAGGTCTCCTACCTTATTCTTAATAATATTATATGCTCTTTAAAGGGGGGCATAATATCTCTTAACCTTTCTAATGCTATAGTATGCCTTAATAGGAACCTCTTTTATATTAATAGCTATTTAGCGTATAATATACCAGAATTCTATAGAAGTAAAGTTCTTTCTAGCATTATAAATAATGTTATTTAGGGGACCTAAATAAGTATTAATTTAGTACTCTTTTAATGCATTCTATATATCTTAGGCCTTTTGCTTCTAGAGCTTAAGAAAGCATGCAGCTTAGAATATAGTTGCTACGTTAATAACGTATAGCATAGGTTTATTGTTAATTTAGAGGATATTAATAATAATCTTATAGTTAAAGTCTATATTATCTTTTAGCGTAAACTTAAATCATCCTAGGGCTTTACTATAAAGTTAGTATTAATAGTATTTATAGGAGAGTCTCTTAATAATCCTACTAGTTACTAATTTACTAGCTTTTTACAGTAGCTTTATAAGTCTAGTAACTAAGGGATAGCTAAAACATTAGTGCAATTAATATATTTTAGCCTCTAAGAGGTAGAAAGCAGTAGCTTTATTAGGCTATAGAATCCACTAAGGGTGTCCCTATTTCTATACAATTAGGACCTTCTTTATGCCTTAAATTAGCACATTCTTAAGGTTATTAAGCTTTATATTTATCTAATTTATATTAGAAATATAGAATAAAAAGGGAGTAGCTATATTAAGAACGTAGAATTTAATAGTTCTAAAGGTAGTAGGAACGCGTAAGATTCCTAAAGAAATCGCTAAACCTATACTAAAGTTAATTATACATTAGCTAGCGGGCTTAATCTTTAAATGCAGCATAATCCTTTACAAAGCTATAGCTTATAGTGCTCCTACTATAGAAATCCCTACTACTCCTATATTTAGTATAATTCTATAAAAAATATTACTAAAATATTAGTTATCTAAGATAAAGCAATTTATCTTAGGGGTTTCCTTCTATATTGTAGGGGTTATGCTAGATAATTTATAAGCGGTTGCATTATTCTTAAGTGTGCGCAAAAGGGATTAGGCTTAAGAAGAGGTTAATTTCTTATAGAAATCTATTTAATTAAATAGTCTAGATAGATTTAGTAGTAAATGCATAAGAAATTATGTAAATGTTAGCTTAGGGGTTGTGGTATTACTTATTAGTATAGTAATATAGGCGTTTAATGCCTCCTAAGCTAGGTGCTTATCTTCCTTAGTGTTAGTTACCTTAGGTTTTCCCTTATATTTAAAGAGAAATGTATTAAAGCTACGTTTAGAGGGAATTCCTTTATAGTTCTTACTCTTCTATTAGGAATCCTTAGCTTTTTACTATTCCTATTTTATATAGAATATTAACTAATATCCTGCTTATTAATATATAAAACATTTATATAAAAAGCGTAATTTTTATAGTAATTAGCCACTAAGGCGCTAATTAGATAGTCGTTTATATTGCTAATTAGTAAACATTGTTTTATTGTTATCTTCCATTATATTTAGTGTAGAAGATAGCTATTGTAATGTTTTAATTAATTTGTTAGCGTGTAAGCATTTATAGAGGTCTCTAATAACTCCTTTATAAGTTAAAGCAAGGTTAAATATAGTAAGCTTACATTTAGAAACACTACTAACAGTAGTAATAAGCTATTGCTAGAGCTCTATATTTACTATAAAAGCATTAAAGATTCTATAATAAATACAGCGAAGTTATTCTAGCATTTAGTTAAGGCATTAAAGCTTAGTCTTCTTAGAGTTATTAGTAATAACCTTCTAAAGGGAAATGCTATTCTATTTAATGCAATAGAACTACTAATTACTCTTGGTTTTAAAGTAATTCCTAATAGTATTAGTAAGGTTATAGATTATTAATTCTTTTCTAGTAAGTTTATTAAGATAGTAGGTAAGAGTATCCTCTTTTAGCATAATTAGAAAAGCTCTTACCTATAATGTCTATAGAACGTTATTTTATATGCATTAATCTTTAAAGATATTTATCTTTAGAACAATAAAGTTATACAGTTTCCTGCTATATTTCTTATTAATTATATAGCTTTTATTGATTTCTCTAAGAATATAGCGGATTTAGTTAGGGGTTAGGTCTGTTAGCAGTGTTAACCCCTTCGGTGGTTTTACCTAGGCTTTCCGTATTAGTAAGTCTAGTAACTTAGATTCCTTATAAATCTATTAATTAATTAATTAGGAATTATTAATAATGCTTCTTGCTTATAGGGGAATAGGAATTTATAGTTAGTATTATATAGATTAACTAGGGAACTAGCGTTTAATCTACTCTTCTAATGCATTAATAAGAGCAGTAAGAGAAGTAGTGTATTGCGAACCTCTTATTAACGAAATTAGTACACTATTAGCAAGAAGGAAATTCCATAAGTCCTTTCGCAATATTATTAGAATTCGTTGAAAATCATCAGTAGTCCAACCTTTAAAGTCTTTGTAGAGAGCATTAAAGAGTTAGAGGTTTTTCCACTTCAAAATGTCATACCAGTAGAGGACGAAAGCAGCCCAATTATTAACATACTGCTAATCCTCACGTTTTTCTAGTATATTGTCCCAGCATATTTTCCATTCTAGGGTGAGAATATCTGCATATTTACGTATATAAGCTTTAGTATAACGAAGGGTCGGTCGGTAAGATAAACAAGGGTTTTCCCATGGATAACGGTATGAATCACAAAGAATTCTATGTTCTAAAAGGTCGATACTAGCTAAACTAGCAAAGGAATCTATTTCTATTACAAGAAAGCTACGTTTCTAGAAGTCTAATACCAGCTAAACTAGCAAAGGAATCTATCTTCTTTTAGCATGAATTCTCCCTATAAGCGCAACAGGAGTTCTGTCTCTTCTAAGTAAATCCTTGCAAATCTATAGAATAATGTATCCTAAAGATAGATGTAACCCACTAATCAGTATTGGTATTCCTTAGGATACTAATGATTCTCTAAGGAATACTAGGTGGATTTAAGACTCAGTAACACAACATAGGGTCAAGGAAAGTATTCGCAAAAAGGTCTAATTTCTATCCTAATCGGTGCTATCTAAAGGGGCATTTTATAGCTAGCGTTAAGGCTACAAAAATGCCGTCGGATTCCGCGGTGAAAACTCTGCACACGCGGACCAATTAGAAGAGTCGGATTCCGCGGCTAATGTGGCCGCGAATCCGGCTCTTCCCGGCTGCGAATCCGGCTCTTCCCGGCTGTGCCACGTTGTCATAGAATGCAGCGATTCCAACAACTATAATAAAAGTTATAAAGCCTCTCTATAGTATTGCTAAAGCTAGTATATATTAGTAAGTAATCTATTTCTACTATTACTATAAGAAGCTAATAATAATTACTTCTATATATAACTTATATTTCTTAATAGTATTTAATATAATTAAATCCTTTAGTGTAATTAATATATAAATAAATAATACCCTTAGTTTTAGTAATATAAAGTTTTTAGAAATAAAGGAATTAGAATTAAAGAAGATAGAATTTATAGTAAAACCTAAATAAATCTTAATACTAACTAAACCCTTTATTTTTAATAGGTATATCTTATATAAATTTAATAAAAATTACATTAAACTTTACTAAAAAGGGTAAAGTAAGAAGCTTAAGGTTATTAAACCTAATAAGCTAACTATAAAGTAATAATATATTAAATAAAGAGTGTAAGGAGCGTATATATTATTAGTTTATTAACTAGAGGCTATATTTAACCTCTCTATTACTATATAAGTCTAGAATCCTAATAAATTTAATATAAATTATTTAAATAAAAGGATTTAGTAGTAAATATAGCATTATAACTGTAGATTAAAGTATATTTTACTTAATCTTACTATTATAGCTTTATATATCTTTATAAATAGTTTTTTTATAAATAATAAAGACCTTAGCTTATAACTAAGATATATAATTATTCTTAGTACTAAAGAAGTAAGAATTAGATTAAATTTTATATTAAAAGGTAATATTATAATATATAGCTTTATAAAAAGTAAAAGAGTTATAAAGAGTGCTCTTACCTCTAAGCTATATATAATAGTCTAAGGCATAGATATTGCCTATATAATTAGCATAATGCTATAGACTATTATATAAAAGCTATAAATTCTACTAATACTAATAATTATTTATATAGATTCTTTTTTATTATATAAGTATATTATAAAGTTAGGTACTATAAAAGAAAAGAGACTAATAATTAATATTATAGTACTATAATAATTATATAAAAGGTAGGAAATTAAGGAAATTAAGTGGATTAATAGTAATAATAATATTACTAATGCTATAATAAAATTATTACTAAATTAAGCTCTTAAGACCTTTATTAATAAAAATAAGGCTATAATTTATATAGAAGGATAGGTAAAGTGTATAGAGAAAAAGGAGAAAGTATATAGAAGAGAGGAGGAATACTAGGGATATAAGGTAGGATTCTTATTCTTATTAATTATTTAATTAAATAATTAACTATGGTTTTTAGGTAGATTTTTATATAACTTATAAGCAATTCCTCTTTTTCTATAAAAGAGAGAATTTTAAGTGTTAGAATTACTGCATTCTATAACAATATAGCATAGCTAGGAAGAGCCGGATTTACAGCTATATTAGCTGCAGAATCTAACTCTTCTAATTAGTCTGTATATGTAGAGTTTTCACTACAGAATCTAACGGCATTTTCATGGCCTTAACGCTAGCTATAAAATGCCCCTTTAAATAGTACTAATTATAATAGAAATTAGACCTTTTTGCGAATACCTTCCTAGACCCTACGTTATGTCACTAAGTCTCAGATCCACCTAGTATTCCTTAGAGAATCACTAGTATCCTAAGGAATACCAACATTTACTATTTACTTAATAATAGTAGTATTTCTTTATAAGTTTCTAGATTAGGTTAATATAAGCTTCCTTATTAATATATTTTAAAAGCTTTATAAGCCTATTAATAGAAAAGTAGCTAAATCTTTAGTAAAGTTAGTGAATTTTAGTCTTAAAAAGGTAGAATATAGTAGCTTCTTTAGCTTTAAAAGTCTACTAAAAATATCCCTATTTCCTTATAATAGGGACTTTCTTTTAGCCTTAAATTAATATATTTTAAAGGTTATTAAGCTTTATACCTATTTTATTTATATTTAATATATAGAATAAAAATAGGGTTAATATATTAAGAATATAGAAAGTAATATTACTAAAGACTATAGGAACCTAAAGGATTTTATAAAAAGTTACTAAGCTAGCACTAAATATAATATTATATAGCTAGGCCTCTTTAATTTAAAGGTAAGGCATTAGTCTAATAAGGGCCTTAACCTAGGCAATTCTAGCAGTTAAGATTCTAGTTATATTAATATTTAAAAGAATACTATAGAAGACCTTCTTAGTGTATTTCTCTTTTAAAATAAAGCATTAGTAGTTATTAAATATAATAGAAGTTTAGAAGTCCTTACTAAATATTCTATATATAAATACCTAATCCTTAAGGATTCTAAATAGGGATATTCTATAATCCTTTAAGGGGTTCTTATTAATATTATTATTAGTTAGTAAGGTTAAAGTAATTAGAAAGAACTAAGTATATATAATTTAAGGAGGATTAGCCCTTTACTTATATATTCTAGATATAAAGAACTTATTTATAGATTCCTATATATAGTCCTTAGTATTATTATTATTATTTATAGAACTTTTATTATTATTATTTTCCTTAGAAGGACCTTTAAAGGCCTATAGAAAGGTAATAAAATTTTTATTAGTTAGAGGGTTTTTATACTTACTACTTTTCTACTACTTTTCTTTTACTTTTTACTACTTATATTAAAGGTAGTTTATAGACTAGCACCCTTATTTACTATAAATAAAGTATTTTTATAGAAAGAGGGAAAAATATAGAGGTTTTTTATAATTAAAGGCTCTAAATTATAGAGTTACTATAGCTCTCCTATACCTTTTATTTATAAATAGTGTTTTATTATTTATAAAAAAGGTATTGCCTTTTATTATTTATTATACAAAGGTTATAGCCTTTTTAATATAAAAACATTTCCTAAGGTTACTTATAACCCCTTTATAGGTTAGTAAGTAACTATAGAGAGTATTATAGTATTTAGGAATATTACTAATAAAAGTAAGAAGTTATTAATAAAGCTATATATTAACTATAGAAGAGTTAAAAAGACTATAATAGATTTTCTTAAGGTTTTTAATAAAAATATCTAAGTATTATAGCTTAGTTTTATTAAGGTTATTATTAATAACCTTCTAAAGGGTTATAGTATTCTACTTAATTTTATAGAAGTATTAATTATTTTTAGTTTTGAAGTTATTTTTTATATAAGTAGTAAGCTTATAAAAAGAGAGTCCTTTATAGGCTTGCTTATTTAAATAGTATATAAGAGCATTCTCTATTAATATAATTAAAAAAGCATAGTTCTAAATTTCTAAAGGAATATTATTATAAATATACTTATCCTAAAAGATATTTACCTTTAGGGTAAGGAAATTATATATTTTTTTAGTATATTTATTCTCTTTTATATATACCTTTATTAATTCTCCTAGAATTTATTATATTTAGTTATTTAGAATTCTACTAAGGTTATTATTATATAATAGATTTTAATAAACCTTATTAGGTGGATTTTTATTAGAAAGTCTTAGGGTTTTTCTTAGAGAAATCCCTTTATTAGCTAAATTAGTTAATAGGTATATAAATAAAGAAATTAGGGTTAGGCTAAGGTAAGGGATAAAAAGATTATTAAAGGGGTCTATAAGAGTTATTATTTAGAATTAAAGGTATAGAGGGAGAATAATAACTTATATTTAGAGAAGGATTCTATATAAACTAATATAGTTAGCTTAGTTATAAGTAAGGCTAGGGTATTAGAAGCTTTAAATAATAAAAGAAAGTCTTAGCCTTAGTAAAGAGGAATATATTCTTAAGTTATTAATTTATATATTTAAGCAACTTAAAGAAGGAAAGGGGAATTAAAGGTTAAATTCTTTTAATAAATAAAACTTTATTTTTTTATAAGAAGTTTTAAAAACTACTTTAAAAATATATACTTATCTTCTAAAAGTAGGAGATATTCTAGTCTTAAAAGTCTTTTTAAAAGTTATTAATAAGCTCTTTTTTAGTTTACTCCTATAACTTATAATAGTTAATAATATATATAATTTAGTTATTAAGAACTAGCATTATTATATTACTAAGATTAGGGTTTTTATAGGCTTCTTTTTATTTTAGTAAGATAGCACTATTAAATAGGTAAAGTTACTTTAGAAAAGAGTTTTTTAATAAGTAAACTAAGCTAGTAACTAATAATACTCTATTATTATTATAAGTCCTTTTCTATATTTTTTATTAAATAGTATTATTAGGAGTTAGTAAAGCTATAGTTATTTCTTTAGTAGCTTTAGTAGCTAAATCTTTAAAGGTAACTCTTTTATTTATTCTTAAGGGAGGTTTCTGCCTTTAAAATATAGTTTTTTATAATAAATAAAATAAATACTAGTATTTACTTAATAGTAAGGGCTTTCTTTATTAAAATCTAACTTTACTAGTTATAATAAAGTTTTCTTCCTTAGTATAGCAATAGGGATTTTAAATACCTTAAAAGCTATCTTTTTTTTTATAATTAAACCTAGTAAATCTATAGTTATTGCTAACTACTAATTAGTGTTAGGAATAACTTATAAAGGGAAAATAAGTATTAAAATACATTATTATTATTATTACTCTAGTCAGGCTTATGAGCCTAATACTAGTACCACTGCTACTTAAACTATATAGAAAAAACTCTAGCATAGGGAGGAAAACCTATATATAACCTTTTTTTATATTCTATAGTAGAGCTATAGTAGCTCTATACTAGTTTTAATTATAAGAAGTAGTATACTACTAGCTAAACTTAACTAATATTATAGGAGAGTATATAGCGTAAAATAGGAATTAGACTAGGTTAGTAGAGGTATAGTGATAATATAGATTACCCTTAGGGGTGGTTTATAAGTTATAGTAAGTTACCTTAAGCGCTTAGTTTATTTTCTATACTAGTCTTTAGTTAATTCTCTTAGGTTACTACCTTCTTACTTAAAACCTTCCTTTAGCTTCTATACCTTTATAGTATTAGCTATACTAGCTAGTAGCTAGCTATTATTAAACTAATTATTAGCTATTTATTAGTTATATAATAAAAAGAGAAAGAAATACTATATTTACTTTTTTCTTTTTATTTTTAGGCTTTTCCTTTCTTTCTTTTTTCTTTATTTATTACTTTTATTATAAATATACCCCTATTTCTATTTTTATAGCAGTACTACCCTATTACTGCCTTAGACTAACTATAGTGTTATTAAAAATACTACCTACTTTTATAATAAAATTAATTCTTATACTTAGGGTAAGTATTAGTCCCTTTTTAATGCATTACTACTATTAACCCTTATATAGCTAGGCTAATTATAAGCCTAGCCTTATAAAGCTTGCTTAATATAAGCTAAAAACATTAAAAAATAATGCTATAGCACTAAAGGTTAGTACTCCTTTTTAATTTATACTACTTCTATTACTAATTTAAGTAAGTATTAATAGTATATACTTTAAGTATATAAAAGTAAAAAAGACTTATTTAGGTATAAGTATTATATCCTTTATTTATATTAATAGCTAGGTAATAGCTAATTAGTTTTATAGCTAAATTTAAATATTATATTATACTAAGAGGCTATTAAATAAGTTATAAATATATAAAACCTTTATACCTTAAAGGAGCTTATTAATATAAGTATAAGGTAGCTAAGATATAGTTTTACTATAATATTAATATAATATTAATATATAGCTAAGCTATAAAGTATAATACTATTTAAAAAGAGGTAGTTTAACTTATAAAGTAAGTAGGCTTATTTACTAATATAATAATATAGGTTAGTAATAATATTATAATAGCCTTAGCCTTAACCTTAGTTAAAGGTAAGCTATTACTATAAACCTATTATATTACTAATATACTAAAGGAATTAAATAATATTCTATAAAATAGGCTTATTATAGTTATTATATAAAGCTATATAAAGAAGGTAGTAAAGGAGAAGAAAGGGGTAAAGGAGAAAAGGGGGGGGGGTAGAGAAGGAGAGGGGGAGCTAGGGGCTAAGGGGGTATAGGCCTAGGGCTAGTATAGGTATATTATACCTATTTTCTATTTTCTTAGCTACTATATTTATTTTTCTTTAAAAATAAGTTATATATTCTAATAATCTATACTAGTTATAATATCTATATAGTTTCCTACTGCTTTTATACCTATACTATACTAGGTGCTATATAGTATTATATTCTTAATATCCTTAGCTTATTAATTTTATAAGCTTTTTATAAGCTAAAACTAAGGAATATACTTTATTAAAATAAGCTATTTAATAAGAGTAGTTACTAGCTTATTATTCTTTAAAGCCTCCCTAACTTTATATTAGTTTTATATTAAGTATATACTTATATTAATAGGGTAGAGATAGTTAAAATTTTTATAAAATAATAAAATATAATAGTAGTCTTTATTATTAGCCTAGTAGCTATATATTAGTAATTTTACCTTAAGAATATATTAGCTAAAGAGAAAAGCATTAAGTTTAATTTATTTTATATATATTTATATAAGTATTATAGATTTATATTTAATTAAGCCTAAGTAAAGGTAGATTACTTTAATAGTAAAAGTAAAGCTAGGGTTAAGCTTTATTACTATATAGTTAATATTAGTTTAGTATACCTATATAGTAGCCTACTTTTAATACTAGTAGTTCTTTTATTTTAAGGTAAGCACTTTAGTTAAAGAGAGCTTTAGTAGGTAGTTATAGGGTTAGTTTAGAAATAGTATATAGTCTAGGTAGTTATTTAGGTATAGTAAGTAGCTATACTTTTAGTATATTAGTCTATATTTAAGTTAAGCTATTATTATAGTATAAGTGCTATAAATATACTTAGCTATTTTATTAGCTTTTATTTATTAGTAAAAGTAAAGTAAATAGTAGTTAAGGTAGAGGTTAATTAAGGCTATAGCTACCTTAGTTTTAACTAAAGTATATAGTATTATCTTAAATATATTAGTTATTATTCTTAAGCACTTAGTTTATTTAAAAATAAATACCTTAGCTATACCCTTTACTTTACTACTAACTTTAGTAAAGGTATAGTATAATTCTATACTATATATAATTATACTTTAAATAACCTATATATATAAGAGTTATATATTATATAATAAGCATTTTTAAGTTAACGCTACTAGTAATATAAGTATAAGCTACTACTACACTAGTTTTAACTTAATATAACTTTAATATACTTTTTAATAAAGCTTATAATAAACCTATACCCTAAGAAAGTAGGCAGACTAAACTAGTTATACTATATTAGTATTAAGTTAGACTAATAATATAATTATAGTATATTACTTAGTAAAGTATATAAGTTTACTCTTCTTTAAATTAAACTTAAAACCTAATTCTTAAAATTAGTCTTAGTAAATTATTTAGGTAGCTTTAAGGTAATTCTATATCTCCTTTACTATATACCTATATATAAGTATATTTATATTATTAAAGAAGCTTATAATAAATATAGAATATATAGCCTAAAGCTTAGTATATAAGGGGGTAATATAAAGTAAAAAGAGAATAAAAGAAATTAAAGACCTCTATAGTATACCTATAGTTATAGGTAAAGGGCTTATAAATTTACTATTAAAATAAAGGTTAGTAATATATTTAGTAATAAAGAAATAAGTTTATACTATTATTTATATAAGAATCCTAGTAGCTATAAGGGTATAAGTTAGTCTTTTATAGTAAATAGTATTAAAGGCTACTAATATATTTAGTTAGAGTAGTAATATAATACTACTATAGTGCTACACTATATATATTAATTCCACTAAAACACTTAGTATAACCTCCGTTAACCTATCCGCTCTATTGCCTATTTATAAGTTAGGCAGTGCGCCGCTTAATTTGGCCGCAAGGGTAAGCTAACTCGCCACCGCCGCCTCCATCACTTTACCGACGACACTAAGAAGTGAGATAGGGCCCAGGCCCCTGCTCTTTGCTGCTCCTTGGTGCGACTCGGCGGTCGTGGCGTCGAAGTCGAGGAGGGGTGATGTCCAATTGGGTTCGTGGGTTGGGGAATATATCGAGTGGATGTGGTATCCCGCCAATGTTATCAAGCACCAGTCCTCGCCCATGCGCATTAACCATGCCTTAGGCCCGTGCTAGCAGTTTATATAAATTGCGGTATAGCTACCCTAAGCGGTAAGTTAGAAGCGGCTAAGGCTAGGGTTAGATAGTCTACTATCTATAGTTTCTAGCTCTTATATTACTATTACATTAGCTCTAGGTTAGGACTCTAGCATTAAATATATAAGGTAGGTTTTCTTTTATATATTTTAATATATAACCTTTATTATATACTCTATATAATGTATTAGGTTAGGCTTAGCTTATTTAGTGCTATAGTAGCTATAGGTTATTAACTTAAAAAGGCCTTTATAGTAGCTTATAAGCACTATATTAATTCTAGTTTAATATTAGGGAGGCGGGTATATAGTTTATTAACTTACTTCTATAGTAAAGCCTTTTATAATAGTAAGTTACTTATATCTCTTCTTTAGCTATAGCTAGATATCTCTATCTAACTATTTTTCTTTAGTATAGAAGGTTTAGTAAAGGCTAGGGGCTATGCTAGGTATATAGTATATATATAGTTTTATTATTTATTTATAATATTATATATATAAGATTATATAAAGTAAGGTCTTAAGTAGTTAATATAGTATTTTTATATAGCTCCTAATAGCACTAGGTATAATTATTTACCCTTCTTATACTAATTAAATATATAGTAGCTATACTATAAAGGTAATATATAGTATATAGCTATATAGCTAAATTTAAAGTACTTAAAGCATTATTAAGGATAAATAGTATTATTATAAAGCTTAGCTTTAAATATCTTAGTTTTATAAATAATTCTAATATAGTATAGCTTATTTATTATATTAACTCTATTAATAGTAATAATTAAGGGGGATTAAGTTATAATGCTATATAGCTTTTATATTATAACCTTTACTAAACCCTACCTATTAGCTATAATTATATTTTAAAGAATATTATTCTTCTCTTAGTTCTATATATAGTAAATAGGAAAGCCCTTAATAATAATATTAAATATATATTAATTTAGTATTACTTCTAAACTAAAAGCAGTGCTAACCTAGGCTATATTATTAATATAAGGCTGTGATGGATTCAAGCTAGATGCTCGGATCCTTATCGGAGGTATTACGGGGACGGAGAGGGGGAGTATCGCATGCTATTAGGGCCAGCCCTTCCTACAAGTCTATATCTAGCAGGAGGCAGGAGGTCTATATTAGAACTCCTTCTTAATGCCCTTATAGTTAATAATAATATTATTAACGCTAAAACGTAGATACCTTTTAGGCTAGTTTATAACAATTATTAACTATTAATATATAATTTATAATAACTATATTTATATAGGTAATATAATAAACTCCTAATATTATAAATAGTTTGCTTAATTAGGCAATATATAAGACTTATATTACCTTTATAAAACTATCTTTATAATAGTAGCTTAGCTTAAGGAACTATACTACTAAGTAGCTATAGTAAATTAAGCTACCTTTATAAAGAACTTAATAAACTCTAACTAAGTATAACTCTATTATAAACTACTCCCTATAGAGAACCTTTATAATAATAATAAGGACTCCTTTTAAGCCTAGTAAAGCCTTATAGTGTATAAGCTAAAAGCTAACTCTGATTTTATTAGCACTAATTATAATAAGTAGTTTTTTATTTACTAAAACTTATTACCTAAGATTTAGGTATATATTACACTATTCTTTAAACTAAATAATAAGTATTAGTATACTCCTAGCTATTTCTTTAAATACCTTAATATAATATTTATAGACCTATACTAAAAGGAATGCACTATTTTAAAGCTTAATTAAATAAAATAATACTTAAATAAATAGTTTATAGACTTCTTTATTTATTTTAAATAAAAGCTTTACTTTATAGGTAATAGTATATAGGTAGATATAGTAAAGCTTATAAAGCTTTATATAGGTTTTAATAAGTGGATAAGGGACTACTATATAGGCTATAATATTCTCTACTTAGACTACTTAGTAATAGTTACCTAGTACTATAGTATTATATTAAATATTAACTTATATTAAATTAAAGAATAGGTTAAGGCCTAGCAATAATAACGCCTAGGCTGTAACCTTAATAGTAATATAGCTATAATAAGCATTAATACTACTTATTTTTTAGGGCCTTAAGGCTAATGTATAGGCACTAGCACTATATTAAATACTATACACACTATTTAGGTATTAAAGAAGGTAGTTTAGTGCTAATAAAAGGTAAGCTAATATTTATACTATAGTAAGAAGGGTTATTAAATTATAAAATACCTTTAGCTACCTACTTACTTACTCTATATAGTAGGCTTAGCTACCTTTATTTATATACTTTATATCTTTACTAAAAAGTTAACTATATTTAAAGGGGATTTTAAAGTAAAAAAAAATAAGCTTACTACTTAAGTTTTAGTAAGGGGAGATATTATAGTATATAAAATATAAAGTATTTATACTTAAGGTATAGACTAAAGGTTTATAGAGAGATAAAATAAATAATAAAAAAGGTACTATTTCTCCTTTTACTTCTTTATAATAAAACTAAGTTTATTAGTGCTTAAATAAATAGTAAATATAATACTTTTACTACTATAAGTAAAAAGATAGTTTAGGCACTTAGCTTTTAAAGATTCTATCTTCACTACTTACATACCCTTATTATAGCTACTTATACTATACTATCCTACTATAGTAACTTTAGTATACACCCCTATATTACCTATTTAGTTTATTTTAGGGCTAACTTAAATAGCTAAACATTCCTAGTAGCAGCCTATATTATCCTAGGCCTCTCCTATAACTATATCTTAAGGGCACCTTAGCTTACTTATAATTACATAGCACTATATATAGACCAGTGCTTATTAGTTATTAGTTTATAGCTAGGCCTTATAATACACATATCTAAGGCACGCTAGGTTAAAACACCTATACTTACGATTTTAAAGTTAGTCTATACTAGTCTTACTAAATAAGCTATTAAATTAGACACTTTAATTTACTTTATTACTACTAGCTTATATAAGATAAATTAAGCTTTAAAGGCTTTATTAAGGCCCCTAGCCCTAGACTAGGAGGATATATATACCTAGCTCCCTACTAAGTTATATAATTTTAAAGACCTATTTTATAAGGAGAAAGTAAATGCCTTACCCCCTTATAAAGGCTATATAAATTATTATATTTATCTTTATAAGGATAAAAATAGGCTTATACCACCCCTTCCTTAGGCTCCCTTATATAATATACCTTATAATTAGCTTCTTAAAATTTAAAAGTAAATAGTAAACCTAATAAATAAGGGTTAGATATATACCTCTTCCTTATTAGTAGTAGCTCTAGTTTTACTAATAAAGAAGGCAGATAGGGGTTAGTATTTTTATATAAACTACTATACCCTAAATACTATTATAGATTAGGATTACTACTTACTACCCCTAATTAAGAAGACACTATATTCCCTAGCTAAAGCTAAGTAGTTTATAAAGCTTAACATCCACTTAGCCTTTTATTATCTATAAATAGCAAAGGGTAACAAACACCTTATAGCTTTCTACACCTAGTTTAGGCTCTTTAAATAGCTTATATACCCCTTTAGTCTTACTAGTACGCTAGCTAGCTTTTAATATTATATTAATAGCGCGCTTAGTAATGCACTTAGCATATACACTATAGCTTACCTTAATAATATCCTTATTTACTTTAAGGGTTTCTATAAAGAATATATAAAGCTAACCTAAGAGATTCTCTTATAGCTTTAATAAGTAGGCTTATATCTTAATATAAAGAAGTATACCTTTTATATATAGGAAGTTAAGTACTTAGGGTTTATTATATATATAGGCTAGGTAGTATACCTAAACCTAAATAAGGTAAAGGCTATTATAAACTAAAAGCCTCCTACTTAGGTGTATAGGGTATATAGTTTCTTAGGCTTTATAAACTTTTATTAGGAATTTATACTAAACTTTATAAATCTAATAGGCCCTCTCCTTATACTTATAAAAAAGGGGGTCCCTTTTATTTAATTTAATAAATATAAGGCAGCGTTTTAATACCTTAAGAATACTTTTATTTTATATCCTATCCTAGTATAATAAGATTCTAATAAGGATATAGTGTTAGAGTCTAACGCTTCTAAGGAGGTATTAGGTAACTACCTCTCTTAATATAATTTAGCTAGGGTTTTACACCCTATTATATATTATTCTATATACTTATTACTAGTAGAGTAGAACTATACTATTTATAATAAAGAGCTATTAAGTATTATCTCTTACCTAAAGGTATAGTTAGTAGAACTATATAGTATAGCTAAGCCTTATACTATTTTTATAGACTATAAGAACCTTAAGTATTTTACTAGCTTATATAAGATATTTAAAAGGTAGGCTTAATAAGTAGAGTTCCTCTCCCTCTTTTATTATTACCTTTACTATTAACCTAGTTCCTAAGTAGGGTAATTAGATACCCTTTTACACTATAAATAGGATAAGTCCTTATCCCTAGGGCAGCTATAGTAACTACTATAGCCTATTACTATAGCCTATTTATCCACTCTAATAGAAATATAATTAAATAGTAGAGAGCATTTAAATAATTCCCTACTAGGCCTCTCTTTAAAGCCTTTTTAAGGCAATATCTACTTTACTAATATATACCTTTAAGAGCTTTAGGACTAAGTTATATAGGTAAATAAATTATATAGTATTAAGATTACTATACTATATGTTATGCTAGTCGCACGGAAATCAGGGGCGATTAGGTAGAGCGAATATGATCCGAATTCCCTCTTAGATTAAAGGTAGGACTAGTAGTATTACAAGACTAAGACTTGTCTTTCTTTTCTTTTTCTTAGAATAATTCTCTATTAAATTCTAAAGAAATATTCCCTATTCCCTAGTACCTTCCTTTCTATAACACGCCACTAATGCGTAGATATCTAATTTGTTCTAATAGCTATTCTTCTCTAATTAGGTAATAAATTAGAATAAGGGTGTATATAATATTTAGATTAGAATTTCTATACACATTAAATTGGGCATAATAATTATCCCCCCTTTAAGGTGACATCGACCTAATGTCATTATAATTGGATATGTATATTCGTTTAGTCCCTTTTTCTAATTTAGGATTGCATTTTTGTTTATATATATTTTTATTTATTGTCTTTCTAATTTAGGATGTGCATTTCTATTTATTTGTATTACTAATTTAGGACTAGTAATGTTTACTAATTAATGCGTGATTGTGGGTATAATATGGATTATTTAGTTTAGCGGGGAATTTATCTTATGATTTCTTCTTTTACGCATTATACTGCAATCCTCTCATTAAATCTTTTTAATTCTAGATACATTTATAGTATTGTTTCTTTATATATAATTTATTAATTATATCTAAATTAGCTAAGAAACTATCCCTAATGCTATATTCTAGCGTTTAATTGTTAAAGGATAGAACCTAGAAAGTCTCAGATGTTAAATTAATCTAGAATTTAACTGGTTATTGTGGAATTGTAATTAAAATGGAAAAAATCAATTAATTAGATAGAACTAAGTTATTAAAAATTCGATTTCCTTAGGGACCTAGAGAACTAAGTATATTAGGTGTGTTCTAATTTGAGATAGATTTTAGTATTAATTGTTTTTTGCTTAGTGCACTATTTAATTATATTTAATCCTTTATTTAATACTAGTTTTATTAGTTATTCTGCCTTAGAATATTAGGCAGAATTATAGCGTAATTCTGCTTCTAATGCTAGCACTAAAGGGTTAAATTAGGTGCCCTTTTTCTTATCTAGTTATTGCTTATAGAGAGCTAAAACAATCACTCTTAATTTAGATAAGGAATTAAGCTCCCTGCTTTCTTATACTTATTGTTACGCTAATAAACGTAAGGAAAGTTAACTAGAGAAATTAGTAGAGAAGGCTATAAAGAAAATTTAATTTAGTGGATTAGCGTCTAAATTCTCTAGGATTTTAGTTGTTTTTATAACCCTAAAAAAAGAAAAGGAGTTATAATTAACTATAACTCCTACTTATTCTTATATTTATGCTAAGTTAAGCAAATTTATATAGGATTGGGCTAAAGCTATACTAAAAGATGCTACTATTGCTATTTAAGTTAATAAATATATTTAATATCTAAAAACAATATTTATTACTTTAGAGACTATAGTAAAAGAGGGGCGATTTGCCTCTTTATTAACTTCTTATAAAGATATTCCTAATAGTATAAAATACTATTATTACACTTTAGCCACATCCTTTTGTTATAAAGTAAGTATTAGTACTAAAATTTAAGGGGAATATGCTAATAATTTACCTAGATGCTAAAATTGTTGCTAGTATACCGTAATAATTTTATTAAGGTGCATATATTTATAAGTAAATTAATATATTTAGCTAGTGAAGAATTTTCAGTATGTAGAATCAAGATATAGGAGCATTTCTGCGACCTTTTTTCCGCGTTTATGCAGTTTATCTTAGACTATTACCATGAAAATAGTCTCTAATACCACTAAAAATAGTTAGAGGTAAGGAATAGAATTCTTTTTTTTTTAATAAAAATAGAATGCAGTATTAATTTAGTATAGAATCTTAGGAAAATATTAATAAATATAATACTAAAGTGTCCGCCGCCTAAGCCCTCCATAATGCTTTATTCATAACACCTAAAAAACTTATAAGTTTTCTGTTCCCTTTCTTTTAATTTAAAATAGAGCTTTAGCTAATATTAGTGTACTAATTAGCTAAGAATTAAACGGAATTTTAGCGCAATTATATGCCACGCCTTAATAGTAATAACGATTGTTATTTAAGGATATACTAAATAATAGTCTTAGTTTTTATTAAGTCTATGGCTATATTAAATAAGGAAATAGAGGATATTAATCTTTCTATAACTTTTAAAGGAATTTTTACTGAAACTTTAAATAATTAAAAAATTATATATTAAATTTTAGGTAATTAGAATAAGAATGGATATTTTATTATAATTATTTGTTTTTTTTTTTTTTTTTTTTTTTTTTTTTTATAAAATTCTATAGAAGAAATATAAGATAAATGCTTAG
>SRPW01000530.1:0-19679 GCA_018360225.1 Claviceps pusilla | reverse complement strand
AAAAAAAAAAAAAAAAAAAAAAAAAAAAAAAAAAAAAAAAAAAAAAAAAAAAAAAAAAACCGAAACAAGGATCAAAATAATAATAACTCAATTTTAAACGTAATCAACAGCTTGCCGCGCCAGGTTCTCAGCCCGCCCGCCAACAAGCCGGGACTAGCTCTCGGAAGGCTCCCCATCCGGACGGCGAGAACACATCACTGGGAGCTTTGCTATCCGGGCAGCACTTTTTTTCTATCCGGGCAGCAGACGCCCCACTATAGCCGGATATAGCTTAGCGCGGCTATTTACTAGACCTCCCTATATAATTTATATATACCTATATAGACATACCTAATGCCTAACTATAATTAAGTATTAATTATCTTTATCTCTAGAAATTAATATATTCTTTCTATAGTATAGCACTTAAAAATATATTTTTAATGTTTTTTTATAAAAGAGATATTACTTATAAGCACTACTTATAATAATAATAAGTATATAGTGTAGTGTAAGGTAGTAAGCATTAATATAATAATTCTTATAAGAATTTTTTTACTATAGTAAATTCTATTTAGTTATATAGGCAACACTGTAAAGGGTGTGGAAATAAAAGTAGGGGGTGGATGCACAAGGAAAAGTGGACTGCTGCCCGGATAGAAAAAAAGGAGTACGTAAACACGCAGTAGCAGATTTTTGAACACGCAGTAGAAGCTAAACCCGAAACGGAAGAAGTCCCTTTCTACCTTTTTTCTGCGTAAAGATACCTCCGGCGTTTCTGGGCTTCCTACGCCGCCAAGTCTGCCACATTGTAATTTCCTTACACACATTTTCTGCTTTAATATAAATTCGTGCTTTTCACCGTTAAAAACCTGCCTCTCTACACATAGGTTAGCCGGCCGCATACCCTCAGATGGCTTAGAATTACAGCATTCTTCCTAGACCGACTTAGATACCTTAGTTGTCACGTAATTATAGTGCTGGGCTAAGTCCCTTATCCTCTAAGTTCGGTTAGGATATAAGCTCTAGCCAGCACACCACATGGTTGACCTCTTCGCTATGTGTAATTGCAATGTGGCGGACTTGGCGGCGCAGGAAGCCCAGAAATGCGGGAGGTATTTTTACATACTCGTAGACCTACTTAGTGTTCCACTAAGTAGACCACAAAAATCGGGGACAACCACATTATTCCGGGACACCCGACTACCCCGCCACCTAGCTTTTTCTTAGCGTTTTGTAGCAAAATTTGCTATTTTGACCTGTAATAAAGCATCCTTTTTATTCTATTGCTATAATGTAACAACAACAATATAAATTCCCTCCTAGTGTGCTAGCTGCTGCTAAGGAAGTCCTTTAATTACAAGGATTTTTATTACCTTTACCTAATAATTTAAGGAGGTTATAAATAAGAGCACTATAAACCCCCTTAAGGTTATTAATTTAATTAAATAGGAATAAATCTATTCTATCTTCTTATTAAATCTTTGTATAAGCTACTGTAGAATATTATAATACTTCTAAATTAGCTGTTTAGCGAGTAGTTAATAAAATATTAAGGATAAGCTATAATTCCTTTAGGGAGCTATAAGCTGGGTTTTAAAGAGGGTGCCTACTAAATATTATAGATAATAAAGACAAAGCTCTTATGGCTTATATTTAATAGATGTAAAGAGGGGGCTTTCTAGCCTTTAGAAGTTATGTTAAAGAAGCTACTAATACATTATAAAGCCGTTATAACCCCTCCCTTTAGCCTATTAGTAAGATATAGTATCCGCAGTAGACTGCGTGCTACCTAGAGCTTTAGATAATAATAATTAAAGTAGTTAATAAATCTAGGAAAGCCTTCTAAGCCCTTAATTTATTATATATCTAAGAGTTCTTTAATTATTTTATAGAAATCATTAAGGACTATAGAATTAGCCTATTAGAGTGTTAGAATAAAGATAAGTGTGGAATCTGGCTTAGCTGCATATATAAACAAACCTAAGTTATTATTACAGCTATATCTTTAAAGAGGGCACGCCCTAAAGTATCTAATCCCTTAAATTATGAGTTATTAACACTAATTGCCTCTGTGAATGCTATTGGCAATGTGATTCCTCTATAGCTAGTCTTTTAATACTACCTAACGGAATTATGGTCTAAGATTAATGCTAATAGTGATATATAATTTATGCAGTTACCTTTTAGCTTTAGTAGTTAAAGCATTACATTTAACTAGATTTATAACTTTAATAAGTAGTCTTAAAAGTATTCTATATAGGCACAACGCTCTAAAAAGACTCTTGCTTAATAGTTTAGTTATAATAAGTGGTTTTGTAAAGAAATAAGACCTTAGGTTATTAACCTAGAACCCCTTTAGTATCCCTTTAATTAGAAGATCTATAGGCTCTTTATTATTAATAGCTTTATAGGGTATAGTAGTATTGACTTTATTAAATATTATATTAAATTTAATATTATTATTATTATCTTTCTACCTTACTTAATATATCTTCTATAACCTCTTAATATAGGGGTCTTCTAACTACTTAAAGCTACATATTAATAAGCAATCTAACAATCCCTTTAAGAGGGGTACTTATCCTTTATAAGAATATAATATCTTAAGGCCTTTAATTATGTATTTATTAAGGGCTTCTTATATTATAATATTATATTAGGATTTAAGAAAAGCAGTATATATTCACTGAATTTAATACTTATAATAAATAAGCTGCTTTAAGAGCAATAGAAATTAGGCTTTAATATTAATCCTGCGTATCTAAGCCTTTTTCTTAATAAGAGTTAATTCTATTATGCCTTACAAGCTCTCTTAAATATATATAATAAGTATAGAGAGCTTCTCTTATCTCTAACTTATAAAGGTCTCTATTATGCTAGCGTAGTTATGCTTAAAGCTTTAGCCTTTAAGGGTTAGGTAAAAAGCTTTATTAGTAACTATAATTAATAGCTTAAGAAGCTTACTAGTTATTACTACTAGGGGAAAAGAGTTTAACTAAGTAGCTAATTTATTATAAGTGTAAGCCTTACTAATATATAAGAATAATATGCAGAGACCCTTTAGAAGGAGGTAAAGAAAGAAGACTAGCGTTAACTTATAAGTGTACGGTTTATTTTAAAGTAAGAGATAGATAAATTTCAAACATAGTAGTAAGAGAATCCTATAATTATTACTAATAGCAGTGAACCTTAAAAAACAACCTTTAAGAAGTAGCTTATAGCTATAGGAAAGAATATAGAATACCTCTCTCTTAATATAACTTATAAGCAGTATAATAAGCTGCTAAGTTATTAGGATAATAGCTTTATTATTAATATGAATCTATTGCTAATAGTTATAGAATTATAAAGAGTAGCTATAAGGGAAGCAAAGCCGCTCTTATTAGCATACCTTTCTGCGGCCGAAAATATATATAGCAATAATACAGTATACTTTAACCTTAGCGGAGGATTTAATAATTATAATAATAACAAAGTCAAGGCCTTATAAGATTATATTAGATCCTCGCCGCCATGCTTGCCATACCCTAGTCCTTAGGAGCCTTAACGTAAGCCTTAACGCAAGCCTTAATGCAAGCCTTAACGCGAGTTAACGTAGAAGAAGATTTCTTAAGAGCTTAGTAATATATATAAAGAGCTTAAATTATAAAAGAAGCTATAAGAAAGTTATTAATAGATTAGAATTATATATAGTCTCCCTAATAAATTTAGTCTATTCTATATAATTATATAAAAGCATCCCTCTTAGTAATATTACTAGCTCTATGCTGCCCTTACTAAAAAGGCATTAAATCCAATGTTTTTTTTGATGTATATTACACTTAGAGGCCTCCCTAGCCCTTTTCTAATCGCTAATATCATTAGCAACGAATTATTTATGCCTTTACTAGGGGATACCTGCGAATTTGTATGTAGATGCATAGAACGCGTTATTACGCACACCCTCGCTAAAAAGGCACTAAATCCGATGTTTTTTTCGATATATATTACACTTAGAGGCCTCCCTAGCCCTCCCTTATTATTAATTATAGAAAAAAGCATTAAAAATTACAGTCGCAACATAAAATAGGTGGTTTTGCCAGGCCGCGCCCGCAAATTTTGTATGTGGAGTCATGGAATCGGGTGTCCCGGAATAATGTGGTTGTCCCCAATTTTTGTGGTCTACTTAGTGGAACACTAAGTAGGTCTACGAGTAAAAAGAAAGTGGAAAGGTACTTCTTCCGTTTTAGGCTTAGCTTCTACTGCGTGTTCAAAAATCTACTACTGCGTGTTTATGTACTCGAAAAAAAGTGCTGCCCGGATAGCAAAGCTCATCACTGGGCCCCCTTTCGGGTCGGCAAAGGTCTGGAATCCTGGATGCTTGCCAAAAGAAGGCCTCCTATTGGGCCGTGCCGCACCTGGTACGGTTTTCCCCCTCAACCACGGTGGAGCGTGTGGGGGTGCCGGGCGGAGAAGCGAGAGGCTGTCATTGGGGTGTCTTCATGAAGAGTGGAGACACGCCTCGTCTGGTACGGAGGGAGGAAAGCCACATTCCCGGGGAACGCAACCACTTTCTATTGAGACCATGTCTTTGACGTGCAGTGCGTTTTATTTTTATTTTTATTTTTATTTTTATTATTTTTATTTTAATTATCATCATCCTTATTTCGGAAAACAGCATGGCGCCAATCCTCCCTTCCGTGCCCCAAAAAAAACACACTAGTCGCGTCTAGGCTGGACCGAACTGATCATGGTCGTGGTGTATCGAGATGATGATGGCATCACAGCCCTAGGCGGAAGTGGTTTTTTTATTTCCTTTGGCCCTCTTTTCTTCTTTTTTTCTCATCATCGGTCTTCTTGTCCGGTAATTTCGAGGAATGGAGGACGGCATGGATGGATCAATCCAGTGGTAGTATGGCCCGGCTCTCCTCTTTGCCGTGCTCGGAATCCAAAAACCCAAAACCCCAAGAACCATGAATTCCGTTCCCCCGCTAACAGCAGCTCAACTGCTCGGCAAGCCCCTAATCCCCATCCATCACAAGGTCATTTTCCATTCCTCGAATCACATTTCGCGCATTACAAACTTTTCCCGTCCAGTTCGGCAACTTCCATCCCACATCCACATCGTTTTTCATTCCTCTTCTCTCTCTCTTTTTCTCTTCTTTTGCTCCCTCTAGCCCAGGCGTTTGCGAGAAGGGAGGGGCTTGCTTTTTTTTATTTTTTTTTTTTTTTTTTTTTTTTTTTTTTTGCCCCTTACTGCCCGAATGCAGAAGACGGTCTGTCTCATCTTATTGTACTTTTCTTTCGTCTCGCTTTCATCTTTTTTTCTTATTTTTTTTTTTCCCATTCTTTCCGCCCTTGGATCCCGATCGTGTGAGAGCATTAGATCATTGGGCTTGTAATCTCCCCCAAAGCAGCCAAGAATGCCCCGGCGCTACGCCGTTCCCGGTCCAAGAAACTCATGTGCCGCCAGCCAGCCAGTTTAGCACAATACTGGCCGCCGACGACTGACGTACTCGATGCCAATGGGCGCTCGAAACGCCCATCCGTGCATACCATGCCCATGTACCCTCCATGTTTTGGGACCCGTGGGCTACGTGTTCTGGTAGACGCTACTCAAAGTCTAGGTTGGAAAAAGAAAAAAAAAGAAAAAAAAAAAGACAAAAAAAAAAGACATCAAGATGGTTTCGAGTGTCCAGCCCAGTTGCCAAACCCAAATCCGCCCTTTCGGAGCTTCGTCCATCCGGATGTAAGCTCATTTACCCCAATCCAAGACAACGCAACAAGTTTGTGCTTCTAAAACGGGACAAGCTCGACGACGGAAAGGGGCGCGCATCTCCCCCCATTGTGAATGTGAATAAAGCTTGTCCGGCTCTTGCTGCTTTTGTGTTTCTTGTCATTTCTGTCTCTTCCAAAAAGACAGTCGAATCCCCCTCCTTCCGGCGTCTTTGTTCTCTCTCCCCCCTTCTCTCTCTTTCTTCCATCATCATCTGGCCTTTTTTTGTCAGTCACGCCTCATCGCAAGGTCAATAGTAAACATACACCGCCATTTGTTCACCTTCTTTTGCCCTCGCGAACCACAATACGTCCTTTTACATTCTTCTCATCTCTTGCCATCATGCGTTTCAGCACCCTCGTCCTGGCCGCCGCGACTGGCACCGTCGTCCACAGCCAGCGTCCCAAGGACGAGCCCATCTGCGACTACTACGTCAAGGCTCTGCTCAAGAACAACACGGCCGAAAACCAGGCCACCCTGTTGACCTTGCTTGTCAACACTGTCGTGATTGGAAACTGTGTGTATTTTGGCCAAAACAGAAGCAAGAAGAAAAAAAAGAAGGAAACAAAGAAAGAAACAAAGAAAGAATGAAGGAAAGAATGAAGAGCTAATCCATCCCCAGACACAATGCCCAACGTCGGCATCCAGGTCCCTGGCATTCTCGCCCCCGGCGAAATCGACGGCAAAAAAGTCAACCTCGCTCCCTACTTCACCGGCGCTCTGGCCTCCACCAACACGGGCGGCAAAACGGGCGCCTCGGTCAACTTTTTGGATGGCGGTGGTGCGGAGCCCCTGAAGAATAACAAGCCCGCCAACGACAACTCGAGCAAGCAGTAGTATGTGCCTCTCTCGTTTTCTGACTATCTCTGCTTTCCCCTTCGGTAGCGTGCAACGGGGTCATCAAGCGCCGTGAGATGAATACCAGACAGACATGTTTCTCTGCTGACCATGCCGCCGCGGCGCCGTTCCTAGCTTCCTCCTCACACATCTGTACCAGTTCTTTGGCTCGCTGCTGGGCTGCTCCATGCAGGGCATGGCTGGATTTGATGCGTACAGCGGGCACGCTTCTCAGTACGAGGTACGTTGGTGTTTTTATACCCTCTTTTTTTTTTCTTTTTTTTTAAAAAAAAAGAAAAAGAAACAAAAATACAAAAAAACGAACAAAAGAACGACAGCTATACTAACTCCCCTTTCCCCCAAAGGTCCACAAGTTCATGGACCTCGGCAAGCCAGAAATGGACTACTTCATCACGCAGGTCGGCCTCGCTGCCGCCTCCTTTGGCGTCGCCAAAGACGACATCACCGCCGTGGCCGACGCCCTCAACAAGCTCTTCAACCGCGCCTGCAGCCCCCCCGCCACGGTGATCAAGTCCCAAGGCGAGCACCTCCAGGCCATCTGCATCGACCAGAGCTCGTGCCTCAAGGCCGACAATCCCCAGTGCGACAAGTACGCCGCCGCGGTCAAGCCCCAGGCCGGTAGTTCCGGCAATGCCACCATGGGCACCGGCGGTGCTTCCATGCCGTCCTCTACCGGCGGCTCGTCCTCTGCCTCGCCATCCTCTCCTTCCACGCCCACTGGCGCCGCCGCCGCCGACAGATATAGTTTTGCGGCGGCGGCAGCCGCTCTAGTTGCCTTCTTGTTGTAGGACGGCTGTTCCACTGGCATTCTTGCCCATAGGTGGCTTTTCTTCTTCTTCTTCTTCTTCATTTTTTTTTTGTTGTTTTATTCTTCTTTTGCTCTTGGTGACAGCACCTACCTCTCCTGTCCCTCTATATGACCAACGAGTGACAGCGTATGCGTCGTGCTCGGGGGGTCCGTAATGTGGCTTTGTTCTGGGAGACGTTCCACTTGGGCATGTATTTTATTGTATTTCTAATGCCGGTCTTCAATATTTCTGAGACAGTCTCGGTAGAAATGACAAAAAGAAACTACGAAACAATACAATAAGAACAAAACGGAATGTAAATAAGATAATGCAAAGTAATATAGCTTATTATAGGAGACTCTTCCATTCGGTATATATCGTATTGTGTTCTAAATGTTGATCTAGAGTGTTTGTGTGACTACATCACTAAGAGTACAAAAGGAAATCATTAAGATGTAAAACGAAATATTGAAGAATAGAAATAAGCTATCATAAATATAAAGAAATTTAAGATAAATATAAATAAAAAAAATAAAAAAGGAAATTTAAAAAGTAAAATAAAAGTAAAATAAAGTAAAATAAAAAGTTATTATTATTATTATTACTCTAGTTAGGCTTGTGAGCCCAATACTAGTACCACTACTACTTAAACTATATAGGAAAAACTCTAGCATAGGGAGGAAAACCTATATATAACCTTTTTCTATATTCTATAGTAAAGCTATAGTAGCTCTATGCTAGTTTTAATTATAAAAAGTAGTGTACTACTAGCTAAACTTAACTAGTATTATAGGAGAGTATATAGTATAAAATAGAAATTAAACTAGGTTAGTAAAGGCGTAGTAATAATGTAAATTACCTATAGGGGTGGTTTATAAGTTATAGTAAGTTACTTTAAGCGCTTAGCTTATTTTTTACACTAGTCCCTAGCTAATTCCCTTAAGTTACTACCTCCTTACTTAAAACTTTTCTTTAGCTTCTATACCTTTATAGTATTAGCTATACTAGCTAGTAGCTAGCTATTATTAAACTAACTATTAGCTATCTATTAATTATATAATAAAAAGAGAAAGAAACACTATATTTACTTTTTTTTTCTTTATTTTTAGGCTCTTCTCTTTTTTCTTCTTTCTTTATTTATTACTTTTATTATAAGTATACCTCTATTTTTATTTTTACAGTAATGCTACTCTATTACTACCCCTAACTAACTATAGTGTTATTAAAGATACTACCTACCCTTATAAATAAATTAATTATTATACTTAAGGTAAGTACTGTTCCCTTTTTAATATACTACTGCTACTAACCTACTTATAGCTAGGCTAATTATAGGCTTAGCCCTATAAAGCTTATTTAATATAAGCTAAAAACATTAAAAAATAGTGCTATAGCACTAAAGGTTAGTACCCCCTTCTAACTTAAGCCATTACTATTACTAATTTAAATAGATATTAGTAGTGTATTGTTATGCTAGTCGCACGGAAATCAGGGGCGATTAGGTAGAGCGAATATGATCTGAATTCCCTCTTAGATTAAAGGTAGGACTAGTAGTATTACTAAACTAAGACTTGTTTTTCTTTTCTTTTTCTTAGAATAATTCCCTATTAAATCCTAAAGGAATATTCTCTATTCCCTAGTACCTTCCTTCTTATAACACACTACTAATGCATAGATATCTAATTTATTCTAATAACTACTCTTCTCTAATTAGGTAATAAATTAGAATAAGGGTATATGTAATATTTAAATTGGAATTTCTATATATATTAAATTAGGCATAATAATTATCCCCTCTTTAAGGTAATATTAACCTAATGTTATTATAATTAGATATATATATTTATTTAGTCCCTTTTTTTAATTTAGAATTATATTTTTATTTATATATATTTTTATTTATTATCTTTCTAATTTAAGATATATATTTCTATTTATTTATATTACTAATTTAGGACTAGTAATATTTACTAATTTAATACGTAATTGTAGGTATAATGTGGATTATTTAGTTTAGTGGGGAATTTATTTTATAATTTCTTCTTTTATATATTATGCTTTAATTCTCTTATTAAATCTTTTTAATTTTAAATATATTTATAGTATTGTTTCTTTATATATAATTTATTAATTATATCTAAATTAGCTAAGAAACTATCCTTAATACTATATTCTAGCGTTTAATTATTAAAGAATAGGACCTAAAAAGTCTTAGATATTAAATTAATTTAGGATTTAACTAGTTATTATAGAATTATAATTAAAATAGAAAAAATTAATTAATTAGATAGAACTAAGTTATTAAAAATTTAATTTCCTTAGGGACTTAAAGAACTAGGTATATTAGATGCATTCTAATTTAAGATAGATTTTAGTATTAATTGTTTTTTACTTAGTACACTATTTAATTATATTTAATTCTTTATTTAATACTAGTTTTATTAGTTATTCTGCCTTAGAATATTAGGTAGAATTACAGTGTAATTCTGCTTCTAATGCTAGCACTAAAGGGTTAAATTAGGTGCTTTTTTTCTTATTTAGTTATTACTTATAGAAAGCTAAAATAATTACTTTTAATTTAAATAAGGAATTAAGCTTCCTACTTTCTTATATTTATTATTATGCTAATAAATATAAGGAAAGTTAACTAGAGAAATTAATAAAGAAGGCTATAAAGAGAATTTAACTTAGTGGATTAGCGTTTAAATTCTTTAGGATTTTAGTTATTTTTATAACCTTAAAAAAAGAAAAGGAGTTATAATTAACTATAACTCCTACTTATTCTTATATTTACACTAAGTTAAGTAAATTTATATAGGATTAGGCTAAAGCTATGCTAAAAGATACTACTATTGCTATTTAAGTTAATAAATATATTTAATATTTAAAAACAATATTTATTACTTTAGAAACTATAGTAAAAGAAGGGCGATTTGCCTTTTTATTAACTTCTTATAAGGATGTTCCTAATAGTATAAAATACTATTATTACACTTTAGCTATATCCTTTTATTATAGAGTAAGTATTAGTATTAAAATTAAGGGGAATGTGCTAATAATTTGCCTAGATGCTAAAATTATTACTAGTATACTATAATAATTTTATTAAGGTATATATATTTATAAGCAAATTAATATATTTAACTAGTAAAGAATTTTTAGCATATAGAATTAAGATATAGGAGTATTTCTATAACCTTTTTTCTATATTTATGCAGTTTATCTTAAACTATTACTATAAAAATAGTCTCTAATTCCACTAAAAATAGTTAAAGGTAAGGAATAGGATTTCTTTTTTTTTTTTAATAAAAATAGAATATAGTACTAATTTAGTATAGAATCTTAGGAAAATATTAATAAATATAATACTAAAGTATCCACTGCCTAAGCCCTTTATAATGCTTTATTTATAATACCTAAAAAACTTATAAGTTTTTTATTCCCTTTTTTTTAATTTAGGATAGAGCTTTAGCTAATATTAGTATACTAGTTAGCTAAGGATTAAATAGAATTTTGGCGTAATTATATACTATACCTTAATAGTAATAACGATTGTTATTTAAGGACGTACTAGACAATAGTCTTAGTTTTTATTAAATTTATAGCTATATTAAATAAGAAAATAGAGGATATTAATCTTTCTATGACTTTTAAAGGAATTTTTGCTAAAACTTTAAATGATTAAAAAATTGCGTATTAAATTTTATATAATTAGAATAAGAATGGATATTTTATTATAATTATTTGTTTTTTTTTTTTTTTTTTTTTTTTTTTTTTTTTTTTTTTTTTTATAAAATTCTATAAAAGGAATATAAGATAAATACTTAGTAAATGTAAATAATAGTTGTTTTCTATAAGGATTTTCTAAGATTATCCTAAAGGATATTTATATAGTTTACTGTATTTCTAGGGTCCCTTGCAAATCCTATTTCTTTTAAATTTAAATAAAGATATATAGTATTTATTTACTAACTAGTTTACATTCTATAGTATGTTAGTATTTAGCTACTAATTATATTTAGATAGCTATCCTTTCTATATAACTAGGTAATGTAATTCCCCTTAGAGAAAATAATGCAATTTAATCTAATTAACTTCCTATTCCTTAGAGTTATTATCTAAGTTAGGGATAAATAGAATTTATTCTTTTTCTTTATTCCTAGAGGTCTATTTTTTAAGTAAACTAATATGGAATATATTATATATTTAGGATAATTAGTTTAGCAGTGCTAACTAGTATACTTATATTTTAATTTTATTTAAAATCTAAAATAGCTTAATAAATTTAGGAAGTAGTTTCTATTTTCCCTACTTAAATCGTAGGTTTTTTATACTTAATAGTATAAAATCCCCCCTTTTAAAGGTTATTTCTTAGTGTTTTTAATTATAATACTTAGTTTATAATTTATTAATCTATATTTAGTGTATTTCTAATTTACTTCTTAATATATTTAATTTTTATACTTACTTTCTAGCTTTAGGTACTCCCCCTTATAATAAATTATCCTTAATTATATAGAACTTAGGATTATAACTAAATAAGGCTATATTTAGTAAGGTGTTAGTAGTTATATTTTTGGAATTGTTATATATAAATTAGGCGTGTTTAAGTAGTAATAGCTATATATATTCTAATTTAGCGATAAATGCATATAAGTAATGTTCTAACGTTTGGTTTATTCTTTTTATTTGTTTATTTATTTAAGGGTAAAAAGCTATTAATAATTAGCGCGTTACCTTAGAAGTAAAGCATAATTCTAACTAGAATTAACTAGTAAAAACACTACCCTAGTTAGATATAATACTATTTAGTGCGCTAAAGATAAGCTTAATCTTATTATAGAATAATTTAGTAAGTTTAGTAGTAGTAATTAAATAATTTATTAGAAGGAATATAATATATTTAGTATATCTATTTATAATAATGAGAATAGAATTAATAAGTTGTTTCTTCTAGATTATTTCTAGCAGACCTATAACGAAATCTATAGAGATTTCTATCTAGGGTTTATTAGGAATTAGTAAATTTTCTAATTATCTATATAGCTTATACTATTTTGCTATAACTCTTTAGTAAATAGCATAGGATTTAATATAATTTCTAATATTTAAGTATAAATTTATCTAGAAAAATTTCTGTTTAAGGAGTTCTACTATTCTTTTTATACTAAAATGTCCTGCTAATAGATTATTATAGTATATTTAGAAAAGGACTAATTTAAGTGCTTCTAAATTAAAAATAAACACTTAATTTTAATGTCTTAAGATTCTATTTTTATTTATAAATTATTATAAATCTTAATAGCTATAGACTTACTTTAGCTAGTCTTAGGTCTATATATTTAAATTTTAAGCTCTTTTAATTAAATTTAGTAATAATTCTAAGTTACTTAAATTATAGGGAGATTATATCCTTTTTAATAATTTAACCTTAATTAGGTTAGGATAAGGTAGCGATTCTATATTCTCTATTAGGCTTTTACTATAAAGAGTACTAATTTTTATATAGATTTTTATTTTTATAAATTTTAATATAATAATAACATTAAGTTATGCTACTTTAGCATATAATTCTAATATTAATTTATTAGTATTTTCTATTTCTTGCGTTATGTAATTTAGCTGTTATAAAGGAGCGTTAGTAGGATTAGTTATTTCCTTTTAATATTAAATAATAAAATTATAAGGAGTGAGGAAAATATATTAGTAAGATTGCTAACTATTTAATTTAGGTATTTTTATAAAGGATTAAAGGTTAAAATAGTTAGTTAATACTTTAATTTTTATAGGTACTCCCTTTATATAATATTTTTAATAATAAAATAATTTAATAATAGCTAACATTTCTTAGTCTAGTGTACTATATTAAGTTTTAGCTAGTTATAGTTTTTAAGACTAAAATGCTACTAGGTAGTAATTACCTACTAAATCTAGTTATAATAAAATACTAGTAATAGTAAATTTTAATGTATCTATTTTAATTTAGATAAGAAGTTTAGGATTAATATAAAATAGTAAAGAAGCTTAAGTAAAAGCATTTTTAAGGGTTTAATATATATGCTATTCCTCTTCCCTTAATTATACTAATCCTAGTTTTTTCCTATTTTAGCTTCCTTTTAGGAGAGTAGTTAATAAAGATATAATAGTGGAATATTTATAAATAAATTATTAATAAAAATTATAAAATTCTAAGAAAACTTAGACGTCTTAATAGGTTTTAGGTTTAGGCTAATAAGTAATGGTTTTAACTTATTTTAGGTCTATTTAGACTCCTTCACTAGTAAGAATAAAACCTAAGAATTTAACTAATTGCTAATAAAATTTGTATTTATTTAGATATGTTGGTATTCCTTAGGATACTAGTGATTCTCTAAGGAATACTAGGTGGATCTGAGACTTAGTGACACAACGTAGGGTCTAGGAAGGTATTCGCAAAAAGGTCTGATTCTATCCTAATTAGTGCTATCTAAAGGGGCATTTTATAGCTAGCGTTAAGGCTACGAAAATGCCGTTGGATTCTATGGTGAAAAACTCTACACACATAGACTAATAAGAAGAGTTGGATTCTGCAGCTAATATAGCCGCGAATCTAGCTCTTCCTAGCTATGCCACGTTGTTATAGAATGCAGCGATTCTAACACTTAGAATTCTCTCTTTTATAGAAAAAGAGGAATCACTTATAAGTTATATAAAAATCTACTTAAAGACTATAGTTAATTATCTAATTAGATAATTAATAAGAATAAGAATCCTACCTTATATCCTTAGTATTCCTCCTCTCTCCTATATGCTTCCTCCTTCTTCTCTATATGCTTTACCTATCCCTCTATATAAATTATAGCCTTATTCCTATTAATAAAGGTCTTAAGGGCTTAATTTAGTAATAATTTTATTATAGTATTAGTAATGTTATTATTGCTGTTAATTTACCTAATTTCCTTAATTTCCTGCCTTTTATATAATTATTATAGTATTATAATATTAATTATTAGTCTCTTTTCTTTTATAGTGCCTAACCTTATAATATACTTATATAATAAAAGAGAATCTATATAAATAATTATTAGTATTAGTGGAATTTATAGCTTTTATATAATAGTCTGCAGTATTATGCTAATTATATAGGCAATATTTATACCTTAGACTATTGCGTATAGCTTAGAGGTAAGAGCACTCCTTATAACTCTTTTACTTTTTATAGAGCTATATATTATAATATTACCTTTTAGTATAAAATCTAATTTAATTCCTACCTCTTTAGTACTAAGGATAATTATATATCTTAGTTATAAGCTAAGGTCTTTATTATTTATAAAGGAACTATTTATAAAGATATATAAAGCTACAGTAGTAAAATTAAGCAGAATATACCTTAATTTATAGTTACAATACTATATTTACTATTAAATCCTTTTATTTAAATAATTTATATTAGATTTATTAGGATTCTAGACTTATATAGTAATAGAGAGGTTAAATGTAGCCTTTAGTTAATAAACTAATAATATATACGCTCCTTATACTCTTTATTTAATATATTATTACTTTATAGTTAGCTTATTAGGTTTAATAACCTTAAGCTTCTTACTTTACCCTTTTTAGTAAAGTTTAATATAATTTCTATTAAATTTATATAAAATATACCTATTAAAGATAAGGGGTTTAGTTAGCGTTAAGATTTATTTAGGTTTTACTATAAATCCTGCCTTCTTTAATTCTAATTTCTTTATCTCTAAAAACTTTATATTACTAAAACTAAGGGTATTATCTATTTATATACTAATTACACTAAAGCATTTAATTACATTAAATGCAATTAAGAAACATAGGTTATATATAGAAGTAATTATTATTAGCTTCTTATAGTAGTGGTGGAAATAGGTTACTTACTAATATATACTAGCTTTAGTAATACTATAAAGGGGCTTTATAACTTTTATTATAGTATCCTTTAGGTATAAATATACAATTTATATTAGTAATTTAGCAATAATTAAGCAATTTAGCGTTATTTCTAATTAAATGTATGCTTATATAATATCCTATAACTATAAAAAGATACAATCTTTTACTAGGAAAGGTGCTAATATAATAATAAGCCTTTAGCTTACTTATTAAATTATTAGGGATTATATTAGAATTTATACCTTTTCTACGTTACTATAGCCTTATATTACTAGCCTTAATTTCTTATATAGCTTATTTATATCTTTCCCTTTAATTTCCCTTACTATTTAAGAGTAAAAAAGGTACTAATTACTATACTCTTCTTTATTAAATATAATAAATTTAAAGATATCTCTTACTAGTAAAGTATTAATTTCCTTTTAATTAAATACTTTAAATAGTTATCCCTTAATAATAATCTTTCCCTATTTATATAGCTTAACTTCTAGCTTTTAATTACCTTTCTTTTTTTTAGTAAGAAAACTTATAGTATTAAGTTTCTTATTATTTTAGTTAGAATTCTTAGTATAATTTAGAATAAGTAAGTACTTTTTAGGTTTTCTATATCCTTATTATAATAGTTTTTATAGTAATTAACCTTTATTTATATTAGTATTCTTTATATTATTTTCCTTATTTTTATTATTAATTTCTTTTATATTTATAGGCTCTTTTAAGTTATAATAGTATAGCTTTACTACTATTAAGTAGAATTTTATAGGTCTATAGGGTAATTCTATAGTATAGGTTTTATAATTAAATAATAGTAATTTATAAAAACTATATTAACCTTCTTTCTTATACTAAATATAGACTTTTAATTATAGTAGTAGTAAGTATAATAGAAGAGTATTTAGACTATTCTATATATTAAAGGCATTTAAAACTTACCTTTATATAAAGTAATATTAAGCTTTATTAGTAGCTTTTTATAGTAAAGTAGCTCTTTATACTACTAATAAATTAAAGGGGGAATTATATAATATTTATAAATATACCTAAAATATAAGTAAAGTTAATATAAGGCTATTAGGTTTAGTAGAGTTATTAATAGCTTTAATAGCTATTTATAGTCTTTAGGAAGGGCTAAGGAGGTTTTCTACCTTATTCTTTATAATATTATATACTCTTTAAAGGGGGGTATAGTATTTCTTAACCTTTTTAATACTATAGTATGCCTTAATAAAAACCTCTTTTATATTAATAGCTATTTAGTATATAATATACTAAAATTCAATAGAAGTAAAGTTCTTTTTAATGTTATAAAGAATATTATCTAAGGGACTTAAATAAGTATTAATTTAGTCCTCTTTTAATATATTCTATATATCTTAGGCTTTCTACTTTTAGGGCTTAAGGAAGTGTATAGCTTAGAGTATAGTTACTATATTAATAATATATAGTATAGGTTTATTATTGATTTAAAGGATTTTAATAATAATTTTATAGTTAAATTAAAGCATTTTACTAAAAGAAATTAACAATTATATAAAGTAAATAATAGCTAAGCTTTAATTTATTATAAACTTAGTAGTTTTAAGAGAACTTTAAAGCAGTTCTAAGCTAAACTTATAATGAAATCACTATATAAAGTAAGCTACTTAAAATATTAAGAAAGTATTATAATAATAATAAGTATTTTATACTAAGGAGAACTAATAGCTTATTATTAATATAGCCTAAATATAGAATTTAGTTATAAAAAATAAATAGTATAATACTTAGCGCTTTATAGTTTAGGTAATAACTAGCTACTAACAAAGCTTATAAAAACTTAAGTAATAAATATAGCTTTAAAGTAAATTACTATTAAAATAATAGTAAATTCTAAACTTTATTGAAAGTAAAGGTATTAATACTATAACTATTAAAATATTTTTAAAAAAAGCTACTATATTAGCTTATTATTTCTTTTTTTTTTCTTAAGCCTAGCTAATTAATATACTAAAGAATTTTAATTATTATTTTAATACTATAATATATTTAATAAAAAACTACTTTAATATTAATAAAATTTATAATATTATTAAAAGCTTAACTAGTTAAAAGGTATTAAAACTTAAGAAACTTTTAGTTAGCTACTTTAAAGTATATAGTAAACTATTAACTTAAACCCTTCCTTACCTATTAAATATATACTATTAAGTTAGCTATTACTTAACTTTATTTTAGTAAGTAAAATTTATTATTCTTTATAAATTAAGTAAAACTTTAGTAAAGTAATAAAAAATAAAGGTATAGTAACTTATTTTATTTTTTAGTATTATTAAAAAAGTAATAAAAATAGTAATAATAAGCTAGCTTATTATTATAGCTAAGTTGAGTAAAGTATTATTAAACCTATAAATAAGTAATAAAGTAAATAAGTAAATAAAGGTTATACTAAGTCTTTTAATAAAATTAGTATATATAATATAGTATTATAGTAGTATTATATTATTACTTTAATTAAATATATTAATAGCCTTTAATATTGTTTACTATTAAAAGCTAACTTATATATTCTTTATAAGTAGTATTTTTATTTAAACAATAGTATAAACCTACTTCTATATTACTAAGTATATTAATAATTTTTTTTTAATAGTAAATGTTAGAATCGCTGCATTCTATGACAACGTGGCCGGCTAGGAAGAGCCGGATTCGCGGCCACATTAGCCGTAGAATCCGACTCTTCTAATTAGTCCGCGCGTGTAGAGTTTTTACTATAGAATCTAATAGTATTTTTATAGCTTTAACGCTAGCTATAAAATGCCCCTTTTAAATAGCACTAATTATAATAAAAATTAAACCTTTTTATAAATACCTTTCTAGACTCTATATTATATTACTAAGTCTTAAACCTACCTAGTATTTATTAGAGAATTACTAGTATTATAAGGAATACTAATATTAATTAGTAAGTTATATTTATCCTTAAAATACATTATTCTATAGATTTATAAGAATTTACTTAAAAGAAATAGAACTCTTATTATACTTATAAGGAGAATTTATACTAAAAGAAAATAGATTCTTTTACTAGTTTAGCTAATATTAAACTTTTAAAAATATAGCTTTTTTATAATAAAAATAGATTCCTTTATTAGTTTAGCTAGTATTAACCTTTTAAAATATAGAATTCCTTATAATTTACACTATTATTTATAAAAAAACCTTTATTTATTTTACTAACTAACCCTTTATTATACTAAAGCTTATATAAGGATTATAAAACTAAAATGCTAAATTTTAACTAAAGTTAGTTAAGAATTATATAAAATATTTAATTATAAGAATATCTTTATATAAAAGTAATAAGAAATTCTAAGATTTATTAAGGAATCTTATATAAAGTGCCCCTAATATTACTTTATTATAAGTATTACTAAATTCCCTTTCTAAGATTATATATAAATATATAGATATTCTTACCTTAGAATAGAAAGTATACTAAAATAATATATTAGAAAAATATAAGGATTAGTAGTATATTAATAATTAGGCTGCTTTTATTTTTTATTAATATAATATTTTAAAGTAAAAGAACCTTTTACTCTTTAATACTCTTTATAAAGACTTTAAGGGTTAAACTATTAATAATTTTTAATAAATTCTAATAATATTATAAAAGAACTTATAAAATTGTTTTCTTACTAATAGTATATTAATTTTATTAATAAGAGGTTTATAATATACTACTTTCCTTACTACCTTTATTAATATATTAAAAGAGTAAATTAAATATTAGTTCCTTAGTTAATTTATATAATATTAACTATAAATTCCTATTTCTTTATAAGTAAGAAGCATTATTAATAATTCCTAATTAATTAATTAATAGATTTATAAAGAATCTAAGTTACTAGACTTATTAATATAGAATACTTAAGTAAAACTACTAAAGGGGTTAATACTACTAATAAACCTAACCCTTAACTAAATCCACTATATTCTTAAAGAAATTAATAAAAGCTATATAATTAATAAGAAATATAGTAAGAAACTATATAACTTTATTATTTTAAAGATAAATATTTTTAAAGATTAATATATATAAAATAATATTCTTTAAATATTATAAGTAAGAGCTTTTTTAATTATATTAAAAGAAAATACCTTTACTTATTATTTTAATAAACTTACTAAAAAAGAATTAATAATTTATAACTTTATTAATACTATTAGGAATTACTTTAAAACTAAAAGTAACTAATAGTTTTATTATATTGAATAGAATAGTATTTCCCTTTAAAAAGTTATTATTAATAACTTTAAAAAAACTAAGCTTTAATACCTTAACTAAATACTAAAATAACTTTACTATATTTATTATAGAATCTTTAATACTTTTATAGTAAATATAAAGC
>SRPW01000529.1:0-19683 GCA_018360225.1 Claviceps pusilla | reverse complement strand
TTTAAAGAAACTCTTAGCTTAGTATTTACTTTTTAGTAGTAAGGTTAAGGCTATTTAAAAATATATAAATTTAAAGTTATTTTAAAATAACTTTAAAAAGCTTAGCCTTAACTTTACTTTATTTTTAAAAGAAGGTTTAGAATAATATTTAATTATTTTAGTAAAGGTTTATTAGCACCTTAGTAGCTTCTAAGTAATATATATTTTTATTAATAATTTCTATTTTTAGCTACTTTATAAATTCTATTTAAGTATACTCTTTAAAGTTTATAAAGCTATTAGTAATAGTATATTATATCTACTAGCGCTTTATATTATTAGTAAGGTAGCTATTAGTATATACTACCTTAGTAGCATCCCTAAGAAATATATAAGGGTTTATAGTAAATACTATATATAAGTTTAATAAGAAATTCTAAAGGCTTTTATAGGTATTATCTCTATATATAAAAGCCTTAAGTTAGGCTTTTATAAGTTTTCTATATATAAAGGGCGCTATAACTATAAAGTAAGTTTATAGCTTAAGGGTTAAAGTATAACTAATATTAAAGGTGCTAATAATACTAAGCTTACTACTTTTATAATTTTTATTAAAATTAACTTCCTTAAGGGACTTCTATAGTGCCTAAAGGTTCCTTCTTTTATTAGTTACTTAAGTAGCTTATAGTAAGTAAGCTGCTTTTTTAATTATTTTATTAAGGTTTATTTCTTTATTAATATTATTATTATTTATATAAGTAGAGTTAGGATTCCTAATTATAAGGTACCTCTCTTTTTTAACTATACTTAATATATAGCTAGTATTTTATAAAGCTATAGTAAGGTTATAGCTAGTTAAATAGGTAACTCTTTTAATAAATATTCTAGTTTAGTTAATAGTTTACTATCCCTAAAGGAGAGAGAGATTTAGTTATTAAGGCTAGTAATAGAATATTACTTAATAGAGTAAAAACTAAAATATAAAAGGTATACTATAATATAGCTATTAGGTAAGGGGTAGTGCTTAAAGGTATAAATCTCTGCCCTATTATATAAATATATATATCCTCTCTTTTATATGCCCCTTTAGCACGCTACTAAGTTATAGTAAGGGCACTACATACCTTATACCCTTATGCCCTTATTAGCACAACAAGCTAGTCCGCACCCTTTGACTCTATGGTCACCAACAGTGGGAAGCGGTTATGACAGGAATACTATAACCCTTTAAAAGGTTATTAATAATAACCCTGATAAGACTAAGCTATAATACTTAGATATTCTTATTAAAAACCTTAAGAAAATCTATTCTATTATAGTCTTTTTAACTCCTCTATAGTTAATATATAGCTTTATTAATAACTTCTTACTTTTATTAATAGTATTTCTAAATACTATAATACCCTTTACAGTTACTTACTAACCTATAAGGGGGTTATAGGTAACCTTAGAAAATATTTTTATATTAAAAAGGCTATAACCTTTATATAATAAATAATAAAAGGCAATACCTTTTTTATAAATAATAAAACGCTATTTATAAATAGAAGGTATAGGAGAGCTATAGTAACTTTATAATTTAGAGCCTTTAATTATAAAAAACCTTTAAATTTTTCCCTTTTTCTATAAAAATATTTTATTTATAGTAAATAAAGGTATTAGTTTATAAACTACCCTTAATATAAGTAGTAAAAGGCTAAAAAGAAGTAGTAGAAAAGTAGTAAGTATAAAAACCCTCTAATTAATAAGAAATTTATTGCCTTTTTATAAGCCTTTAAAAGTCTTTCTAAGGTAAATAATAATAATAAAAGCTTTATAAATAATAATAATAATAATACTAAGGACTATATATAGAAATCTATAAATATATTCTTTATATTTAGAATATATAAGTAAAGGGCTAATCCTCCTTAAATTATATATACTTAGTTTTTTTTAACTACTTTAACCTTACTAACTAATAATAATATTAATAAAAACCCCTTAAAGAATTATAAAATATTCTTATTTAAAATCCTTAAGGACTAGGTATTTATATATAAAATATTTAGTAAGGACTTTTAAACTTTTATTATATTTAATAACTACTAATACTTTATCTTAAAAGAGAGATACACTAAGGAGGTCTTTTATAGTATTCTTTTAAATACTAATATAACTAAAATCTTAACTATTAGAATTACTTAGGTTAAGGCCCTTATTAAACTAATACCTTACCTTTAAATTAAAGAGGCTTAGCTATATAATATTATATTTAGTGCTAGCTTAGTAACTTTTTATAAAATTCTTTAGGTTTCTATAGTCTTTAGTAATATTACCTTCTATATTCTTAATATATTAACCTTATTCCTATTCTATATATTAGATATAAATAAAATAGGTATAAAGCTTAATAACCTTTAAAATATATTAATATAAAGCTAAAAAAGAGTTTCTATTATAAGGAAATTAGAATATTTTTAGTAAACTTTTAAAGCTAAAGAAGCTACTATATTTTACTTTTTTAAGACTAAAATTTATTAACTTTACTAGAGATTTAGCTATCTCTTTATTAATAGGCTTATAAAGCTCTTAAAATATATTAGTAAGGAAGCTTATATTAACTTAATCTAAAAACTTATAAAGAAATGCCACTATTACTAAATAAATAATAAAGCCTTAGGCTAATTTAAGTTTTCTTTTAAGAATAATATTAACTTTAATTATAAGATTTTTATTAATATTCTTTAAATTAATAACTAGCTTATTTTATATATTATTAATATAGTAATAGTATTCTAAGTAGCTAGATTTCTTAAGCTATAAAAATAAAAGGCTTATACTATATAAAATGCCTTTAAAGAATGCTAGATTAATACATATTTTAGCTTACTTAACTAAATTATTTATAATATTAAAAAGAATTTTATATTTATTAAGTTTAAGTATTTAGTATACTTTTTAGCTATTAATATAAATAAAGTGCCTATAAAAGCCTATTAAAGTATTAGTAAAATTAAAAAGTATTATACCTTACTAAAAAAAGCATATAATATTATTTAGAGTAAGGTTAGTAATATTCTTACCTCTTTATAATATCTTTAAATAGCTATTAAAGCTATTAATAACTTTACTAAGCTTAATAGCCTTATTCTTACCCTACTTATATTTAGTATATATTTATATTAAATAAGTAAATTACCTTTAAGCTTTTTAGTTACTAAAAAAGCTATAGTTTTTTATAAAGCTATTAATAAAGCCTAAAAATACTTTATAAAATAATAAGTTACTAATACCTTTTATATTTATTATAAACTTAATATAAAACTAACTTATTAATTAATACTATAGTTAAAGGTTTATATTTAGTATAAGAAAGGCAGCTAGTATAGCCTTTATAAGCTTTTAAATATTAATAGTAAAATATATATAGTAGAAATGCTTAATAATATAGTAAGGTTTTATAGCATTATTATAAAACTCTATATATATATATTAAGTTATCTAACTATACCTTAGGTATTATAAAGAAAGAGAAAGAGAAGCTATATAGTATTTATAAAGTAACTATAGAAAATAAAAAAACCTTTTAAACCCCTTATTAAGGCCTTAAATACCTAAAAAAATATTTTTTTTATACTAAAGATTATAAAAAGGTAGTATTATATTTATAAGCTAAAGGGCTAAGGAAAATAAGCTAAAAGCTATAAAGCTAACTAAAAAAGTACCCTATTATTTTTTTAGTTAATAAGCTACTCAAGTAATTCTTTACTACCTTTTATAGTAATAGGTATTTAAAGAGGGATTTTATTAGTTTCTATAAAGAATTTATTAAAAAGAAAGGTACTAAAGAGAAGGAATATAAAAATAATATATTAAGGAATTTAGTAATATAAAAGAAATTTAAAATATTTTTAGCTTAAGTAAAAAAAGGGAATTAAACTAAAGAGAGGGAGTACCCTTTAGGGAAACCTTTTTATAAAAGTAAATTTATTATTACTCTTTATAATATATTAAAAAAAAAAGAAAAAGCTAGTATTAAAAGAGAGATATATAAAAGGAGAATAATAAAAGGGTAATAATACTAAAGGAATTTAAAGGAAAGGGTAGTATTAAAAAAATTAATAATACTAAGTAAATTTATTATTACTACTTATAATAGCTTTAATATATATATTAATAGCTTAAGGTATAATTTACTTTTTTTTTTAAAGAAAGGCTTAGAAATAATAAAAAAGGCTATTAGCTATAAAGAAAAAGAGAAGGATAGAGATAAAAGTATAAAGAAAGAAGAGGTTAAAAAGAAGTAGTATATAAAGGAGAATAAAAAGGAATTTAATAAAGAAAAGGAGAAATTAATAACTTTAAGGTATTAGGCTATTACTATAGCTTTTATTATAGTAAAGAAAAAAAATAATACCTAGCTTATAGTAAACCTTAAAAGGTAAGGTAAAATTACTATAAAAGGTAAACTCTTTAAGAATTAGACTAAGCTAAGATTAATATACTATTAATAAAAGGTATATTTAAATTTATAACTTTTAATAAAAAAAAGTATAGAAATTAATGCCTTTTTTACTTTTATATAATATAGAAAGTTAAGGGTAAAGGGACTAATTAGCTATATAAGAAATTAAGGCTTATAATTTAAGGGTATAGTAACTATAAGAAAATACTAATTCTTATATAATCTTTAATAATTTAAAAAGTAAGCTAAAGGTTAATTATAATATTAGTACCTTTATTAGTATTAAAGAAAATTTTTCTTTAGCTTAAAAATATTATATAGGCCTATATTTAATTATAAACTAACCTTAGTAAGCTAATACTTATAAAGCTATTAAAGTAAATTAAGTATTTATACCTAAAAGGTATAATAATAAAAGGTATTAAGCTATTATATAGAATTATAGAAGCTAAAATATACTAATAAGTAATCTATTTAAAGTATTATAAAGAAAAGCTTTAAATAAGTATATTTAGCTATAACCTATACTTTTTTATTACCTTAGATAATACTAACTACTTTAAAGTAGTTAGTATATAAACTAATAATGTATTTAGACTTAGTAACCTTACTTTTTTTAATAAAAAAGAGGTTAAGCTTTAAAAGGCTAACTTTATAGTAAAACCTAAGTAAAAACTAACCCTAGAAAGTCCCTTTATTTTTAATAGTTATATTTTAATTAATAATAGTAATAGTATAGTTATATAAACCTAAAAAGGCTAAAGTAATAATCTTAAAACTATAAAAGCTAATAATTTTACTATAAAGTAATAATATATTAAAGAATATATTTAAGGAGCCTATATTTTAACTATATACCAACCTAAGGTAGCCTAAAACCTTTTTATAGTAGCTTAAGCCTAAAAACCTAACTAAACTAATATAAATAAGCTTAATAAAAGAATTTAATAGTAAATTAATAATACTAACTATAGTTTAAGGTATTTTATAATAAATTACTAATAGTAGTACTTTATATATTTATTAATAGTTCTTTTATAAATAATAAGGACCTAAGCTTTTAAATAAACTTTATAATTATTATTAGTAATAAGACTAAAAGTAGTAAAAGTGCTAAATTTAAACTTTATAAAAATATTATTATATATAGCTTTATAAAAAGTAAGAGAGTTATAAGTAATGCACTTACTTTAAAGCTATATAGAATAGTATAAGGTGCTAATATAGCCTATACTATTAGCATAACCTTAAATACCCTTATAGAATACTTTAAATTTCTTTAAATTCTAATAATAATTTATATTAACTTACTTTTACTATATAAATACCTTATAAAGCTAGGTATAATTAAGGAAAAATATTTAATAATTAATATTATAGCTCTTTAATAATTATATAAATATTATAAACTTATAGAAATCTGCTAAATTAATAGGAATAATAATATTATAAATACTATAATAAAGGCTTTACCTAATAAAATATTAAAAACCTTTATTAATACTAATAAAGTTAATATTTAAATTAAAGGGTAGGTAAAGTATATATAAGCTATATAAAGGTAATAATAATAACTATAACTAATAGGATCCCTTACTATAACTAATTATATCCTTTTATTTTCTAGTAGGATCTACTTAATAATACTTTCCTTAACTAAGATTTTTATTTATTTTTTTAGCTACTCTTTAAGCAATTCCTTTTATAAAAAGAGAGAATTCCTTAGTGTTAGAATTACTCTTAATAGCAAAACCTTAGTGTAGGTAAGACGCTAGGTACAGTGTGTGTGGGCGACTAGGTGGGTCTGCTATAACGATGTATGCAGTCTAATTAGCTACACTACTAACTGTATATATAGCTATAACACTACCTTTTTCCTTACTTTATAAGCTTAGCCCTTAGAAGATAGATAATTAAGAATTACACTTTTTACGTTGTTTTTGTTATGTATGCATTTTAGTACTTGTTTTCCCTTTATATGAGTTATTCCTAACAAAAACCTATTTTTTAACTTTATTTTTAGCTATTTTAATGATAAAATAAACTTAAAAGCTAAGTATAAAGCTACCTTATTTTATAAATGAATAATAATAACTTTATATAAGTTTATTTAACTTTATTATTAATTTTTTTTAATATTATACTATTTACTATACTTATACTTTCAAATTAATATACTATTAATATGGAGAGTAAATAGATATTATAAAACTTTTTTTTAACTTTTTAAGAGGTTTAGGGTTAATTCTATAGCGCTATTATAGTGTAGGCGAATTTGGAAATTTTAGCTTTTTAATAATATTGCTTTATTATTACTTTAAACTAATTATAGTATTATTAAAAATGCTTTTTCATTTTATAAATAAATTAATTATTATGTTTAATGTAAATATTAATTTCTTTTTAATATATTATCATTATTAATTTATATATAATTAAGCTCATTATAAGCTTAGCTTTTAAAAGCTTATTTAATATAGACTAAAAATATTAAAAAATAATATTATTTTAAAATTAATATTATTTTTATTATTAATTTATATAAATATTAATAATAACTATTTTAAATATATTAAAAGAAAAAATATTTATTAAAATATAAATATTATATTTCTTATTTATATTTAAAGCTAAAAAAAACTTAATTTATATCATAATAAAATTTAAATATTATTTTATATTTAAAAACTATTAGATAAATTATAAATATATAAAATTTTAATATTTTTAAAAAGCTTATTAATATGAATATAAAGTAATATAATTATAATTTTAATATAATATTAATATAATATTAATATAATTTTAATATAATATTAATATAATACTAATTAATAAATAAATTATAAAATATAATATTATTTAAAAAGAAATCAATTTATAAAATAAGTAAATTTATTTATTAATATAATAATATAGATTATTAATAATATTATAATAGTTTTAATTTTAATGTTAATTAAAGATAAAATTTAATTATAAGTTTATTATATTATGAATATATTAAATAAATATAATATAATTTTATAAAAAATTTATAACTTAGTTTCATAACAAAATAAAGCTATAAAATAATAAAATAAAAATTAAAAAAAAAATAGGCTAAAATGTAGTATAAATATATTATATTTATTTTTTATGTTTCATTAAATACAACGTATATATTATATTTAGCTGCAGAACCGATTAGCTCCCGCCTAGCTGCTAATGCGAATAGGAGACATAACACTTACGCCTAAATAAGTTTTTTTTACTTTTATATATTTAAAGTATATATTACTAGTACCTATTTAAATTAGTAATAGTAATAGTATAAGTCTAAAGGGGGTACTAACCTTTAGTACTATAGTACTATTTTTTAATATTTTTAGCTTATATTAAGTAAGCTTTATAGGGCTAGGCTTATAATTAGCCTAGCTATATATAGGTTAGTAGTAATAATTTATTAAAAAGGAAATAATACTTACCTTAAGTATAATAATTGATTTATTTATAAAGGTAGGAGGTATTTTTAATAATACTATAGTTAGTTAGGGGTAGTAAAAAGGTAGTATTATTATAAAAATAGAAATAAAGGTATATTTATAATAAAAGTAATAAATAAAGAAGGAAAAAAGAAAAAAAAAGGTTAAAAATAAGAGAAAAAAAGTATATATATCTCTCTTTTTTTATTATATAATTAATAATAAGCTAATAATTAGTTTAGTAATAGCTAGTTACTAATTAATATAATTAATATTATAAAAATATAAAAGCTAAAAAAAGGTTTTAAATAAAAAGATAGTAATTTAAAGGAATAAGCTAAGAATTAATATAAAAAATAAACTAAATACTTAAGGTAACTTATTATAATATATAAACTACCTTAAAGGGTATTTTATAGTATTATTATACCTTTATTAATTTAATTTACTTTTTATTTTATACTATATACTTCTTTATAATATTAGTTAAGTTTAGCTAGTAGTATAGTACTTTTTATAGTTAAAACTAGTATAGAGCTACTATAGCCTTACTATAGAATGTAAATAAAGGCTATATATAGGTTTTCCCCCCTATATTAGGGTTTTTTCTATATAGTCTAAGTAGTAGTAGTACTAGAATTAGGTAAATAGCCTAACTGGAGTAATAATAATAATAAGGTATATATTATAATATTTTTTATTTATCATAATATTTATATAGTTTTTTATATATTTTATATTCATATTATATTAAGTATAATATAATATAATATTTTTAATATTTTTAATTTATTAATTTTATAAGTTTTTTATAAATTAAAATTAAAAAATATTTTTAATTAATATAAATTATTTTATAAATATAATTATTAATTTATTTTTTTAAAGCTTATTTAACTTGATATTTATTATATACTTAAAATATATTTATATTCATCAAGTAAAAATAATTTATATTTGTATAAAATAATAAAATATAATTATAAGTTTTATTATTAATTTTATAATAATATATTCATAATTTTATTATAGAAATATAATAACTAAAAAAACTATTATGTTTAATTTGTTTTATTTATATTAATATAAATATAATGAATTTATATTTATTAAATCTAAAGTAAAAGTAAAGTATTTTAATAATAATAATAAAGTTAAAAGAAAGTTTTATTATTAGATAATTAATATAAGTTTAATATATTTATATAATATTTTTTAAGTTAATCTAAAAATAATTTATAACCTACATAATTATTTTAATATAATAAGTCATTATATTCTTAATATATTAATTTATGTTTCAGTTAAGTTATTATTATAATATAAATATTATAAGTTTAATCAATTATTTTTTTAACTTTTATTTATTTATAAAAATATAATAAATCATAAATAAAATAAAGATCAATTAAAGTTATAATTATTCTAATTTTAATTAAAATATATTATTATTATTATTACTCTAGTTAGGCTTATGAGCCTAATACTAGTACCACTGCTACTTAAACTATATAGGAAAAACCCTAGAATAGGGAGGAAAACCTATATATAACCTTTTTCTATATTCTACAGTAAAGCTATAGTAGCTCTATGCTAGTTCTAATTATAAAAAGTAGTGCACTACTAGCTAAACTTAACTAGTATTATAGGAGAGTATATAGTATAAAATAGAAATTAGATTAGGTTAGTAGAGGTATAGTAATAATATAGAGTACCCTTAGGGGTAGTTTATAAGTTATAGTAAGTTACCTTAAGCGCTTAGCCTACCTTTTACACTAGTCCCTAGCTAATTCCCTTAAGTTACTACCTCCTTACTTAAAACCTTTCTTTAGCTTCTATACCTTTATAGCATTAGCTACACTAGCTAGCAGCTAGCTATTATTAAACTAACTATTAGCTATTTATTAGTTATATAATAAAAAAAGAAAGAAACACTATATTTACTTTTTTCTCCTTATTTTTAGGCTTTTCTCTTCTTTTTTCCTTCTTTATTTATTACTTTTATTATAAGTATACCCTTATTCCTTATTTTATAGTAGTGCTGCCCTATTACTGCCCTAGACTAACTATAGTATTATTAAAAATACTGCCTACTCTTATAATAAAATTAATTATTATACTTAAAGTAAGTACTAGTCCCTTTCTAATATGCTTTTACTACTAACCTTTATATAGCTAGGCTAATTATAGGCCTAGCTCTATAAAGCTTACTTAATATAAGCTAAAAACATTAAAAAACAGTGCTATAGCACTAAAGGTTAGTGCCCCTTTTTAACCTATACTACTTTTATTACTAATTTAAGTAGGTATTAGTAATATATACTTTAAGTATATAAAAGTAAAAAAGACTTATTTAGGTATAAGTATTATATTTATTATCTATATTAATAGCTAGGCAGTAGCTAATTAGTTCTATAGCTAAATTTAAACATTATATTATACTAAAAGGCTATTAAATAAGTTATAAATATATAGAACCTCTATACCTTTAGGGAGTTTATTAATATAAATATAAGGTAGCTAAGATATAGTTTTATTATAATACTAATATAATACTAATATATAGCTAGGCTATAAAGTATAATATTACTTAAAAAAAGGTAGTCTAACTTATAAAGTAAGTAGGCTTATTTACTAATATAATAATATAGGTTAGTAATAGTATTATAGTAGCTTTAGCCTTAACCTTAGTTAAGGGTAAGCTACTACTATAGATTTATTATATTATTAATACACTAAAGAAATTAAATAATATTCTATAAAATAAGCTTATTATAGTTACTATATAAGGCTATATAAAGGAGATAGTAAAGGGGGAGGAGAAGGTAAAGAAAAAGGGGGGGGGGTAGAGGAGGAGAGGGGGGAGCTAGGGGCTAAGGGAGTATAGGCCTAGGGCTAGTGTAGGTATACTATACCTATTTTCTATTTTCTTAGCTACTATATTTATTTTTCTTTAAAAATAAATTATATATCCTAATAATTTATACTAGCTATAATATCTATATAGCTTCTTACTATCTCTATATTTAAGCTATACTTAGTGCTATATAGTATTAAGTTTTTAATATTCTTAGCCTATTAATCTTATAAGCTTTTTATAAGCTAAAACTAAGGGATATACTTTATTAATATAAGCTACTTAGTAAGTATAGTTACTAGCTTATTATTCTCTAAAGCCTCTTTAACTTTATATTAGTTTTATACTAAGTATATATCTATATTAATAGGGTAGAGATAATTAAAATTTATATAAGATAGTAAAATATAATAATAGTCTTTATTATTAGCTTAATAGCTATATATTAGTAATTCTACCTTAGAAATATATTAATTAAAGAGAAAGGCATTAAGTTTAATTTATTCTATATATATTTATATAAGTGCTATAGATTTATACTTAATTAAGCCTAAGTAAAGGTAAACTACTTTAGTAGTAAAAGTAAAGCTAGGGTTAAGCTTTACTACTATATAGTTAATATAAGTCTAGTATACTTATATAGTAGTTTTTTCCTAATACTAATAGTTCTTTTATTCTAAGGTAAGTGCTTTAATTAAGGATAGTTTTAATAGGTAGTTATAAAGCTAGTTTAGAAATAGTATATAGTTTAGGTAGTTATTCTACTATAGTAGGTAGCCTTATCCCTAGTATGCTAGTCTATATTAAAATTAAGCTACTATTATAGTATATATACTATATATTTACTTAGCTATTCTATTAGCCTTTATTTATTAATAAAAGTATAGTAAGTAGTAGTTAAGGTAAAGGTTAATTAGAGCTATAGCTACCTTAGTTTTAACTAAGGCATATAGTATAGCCTTAAAGGCATTAGTTACTATCCTTAAATACTTAGTTTATTTAAAAATAAATACCTTAGCTATACTCTTTACTTTACTATTAATATTAGTAGGGGTATAGTGTAATTCTATACTATATATAATAATACTCTAAATAACCTATATATATAGAAGCTATATATTATATAGTAAGCATCCCTAAGTTAAAGCTACTAGTAATATAAGAGTAAGCTACTACTATAGTAGTTTTAACTTAACCTAGCTTTAGTATACCTTTTAATAAAATTTATAATAAACCTACACCCTAAGGAAGTAGGTAAATTAAACTAGTTATACTATATTAGTGCTAAGTTAAACTAATATTATAATAATAGCACACTATTTAGTAAAGTATATAAGTTTACTCTTTTCTAAATTAAACTTAAGGCCTAATTCCTTAAACTACTCTTAGTAAATTAATTATATAGCCTTAAGGCAGTCCTACATCTCCTCTACTGTTTATTTATATACTAATATATTTATATTATTAAAAAATCCTATAATAAGCATAGATTATGCTGCCTAGAGCTTAGTATATAATAGAGTAATATAGAGTAGGAAAAGAATAGGAGAGATAGACAACCCCTATAGTACCCCTATAGTTATAGGTAGAGGGCTTATAGATTTATTATTAAAAAGAAGCTAGCTATGCATTCAGCGGTGAAGGAGCGGATCTACGCTATAATCTATATAGAAATGCTAGTAGTAATAAGGATATAAGATAGCTACTTATAATAGATAGTGTTAAAGGCCGCTAATATATCTAACTAAAGTAGTAATATAATACTGCTATAGTGCTACACTGCCTATACTAATTTTACTAAAACGCTTAGTATAACTTCTATTAATCTATCTACCCTATTACCTATTTATAAATTAGGTAATGCCCTACCTAACTTAGCTATAAGGGTAAGCTAGCTTACTACTACTGCTTTTAATACCTTTTTAATAATGCTAAGAAGTAAGATAGGGCGCTAAGCTCCTACTCTTTATTATTCCGCTAGGGTTTTGCCTAGTTTATAAAGGATAACTACCTTTACTTTCTAAAATAAAGCTAGGTAGTATTTAATATAGTAGTATATATTTAGTAGGTAGGTAAGGGTTTTAGCTAAGGGCTTACTATATACTTTAAGGTATTTAGCTAAAAGTTTATTAAGTTTTAGTGCCTTTTAACTTACTAAGCTTTTAATAATACTATAGATTTTATTAGTATTAAAGTAGTCCTTTATTAAAAATGTTATAGTATTAAGGTAGTTATTAAGGTCTTTTAGTATATTATTTAGCTAGGCTTAGGAGGAAGGGAAGAAATAGTTAGCTAGCATAGCTGCTTTCTTTTAGTATAATTTAGTAATTATAGTATTTATTCCCTTACCTTAAATAAGGGTTAGGATTTGCTATTGTTCTAATAGTAGCCTACTATAAAGCTATACCTAGCGCTTAAGTTTCTATAGGCTTCCTTAGTATATAGTTACTACTTTAATAGTAAAGCGCTAGGCACTACGCTATTTATTACTAATAACTTAGCTTTATATCTAGGCTGCGTTAGTAATAAGCCACTAGTTCTCCTTAGTATAAAAAGTCTACCACTGCCTTAACGCTCTCTTTATATTCTAGGTAGCCTTTTAGTATAGCAGTTCTACTATAGATTTAGTTTAGAGCTGCCTTAGGGTTCCCTTAGGACTACTAGATTTATAATAGCTTAAAGCTTAGCTATTATTTATTCTATATAATTATTAACTTCTATAGGTATATAGAGTAAAGGTTTAGTAAGGTTATAGCAGAACTATATTGCTGCCTTAGCTATAATAAAATTATTTTCTATATATAGCTACTTAAAATAAAGAGAATAGTTACTACCTAGCCTTAGGCTAGTGCTAATATAAATTAACTATAGTATATAGTTAGATTTAATAAGGTCTAGTCCTCCTAGAAATTTAACTTCTATATTATAAATAGCCTATATATAATTAAAAATATTATCTCTTTTACTCTATATTCTTTAAGTTACTTTACTTTATAGCATTATAAATCTAAGCTACTACTATATTACTATTATAAGGAGTATATTACTCCCTATTAAGGTTTAGCTATAATAGTTTTAAAGTAAGTAGTATTAGTTAAAGTTACTAATAAAAATACTATAGTTTAAAGATAAAGCTATTATAAAGTTAAGAAGGGGTAATATTTAATTAAGTTTATAGGTAGGGGAGTATATTAAGTAAATATAGTATTCTATTAGTATTATTAAGCATTAATCCTTACCTATATATATTAACTATACCTTAGCTTTATACTAATAGTTTATATAAATTATAGTTTAGCTACTCTAAGTAGTAAGTTAAAAGTAGCTAAAACTAGGGTTAGGTAGTTTATTATTTATAGTTTTTAGCTTTTATATTACTATTATATTAGCTTTAGGTTAGGACTTTAGCACTAAATATATAAAGTAGGTTTTCTTTTATATATTTTTATATATAACCTTTATTATATACTTTATATAGTATATTAGGTTAGGCTTAGCTTATTTAGTACTATAGTAGCTATAGGCTATTAACTTAAAAAAGCCTTTATAGCTACTTATAAGTGCTATATTAATTCTAGTTTAGTATTAAGGAGGTAAGTATATAGTTTACTAACTTACTTCTATAGTAAAGCTTTCTATAATAATAAATTACTTATATTTTTCCTTTAGCTATAGCTAAATACCTTTATTTAACTATTTTTCTTTAGTATAAAAGGTTTAATAAAGGCTAAGGGCTATACTAAGTATATAATATATATATAGTTTTATTATTTATTTATAATATTATATATATAGAACTATATAGAGTAAGGTTTTAAGTAGTTAATATAGCATTCCTATATAGCTTCTAATAGCGCTAAGTATAATTATTTACCCTCCTTATACTAACTAGATATATAGTAGCTATACTATAGGGGTAATATATAATATATAGCTATATAGCTAAATTTAAAGCATTTAAAGTATTATTAAGAATAAATAGTATTATTATAAAGCTTAGCTTTAAATATCTTAGCTTTATAAATAATTTTAGTATAATATAGCTTATTTACTATATTAACTTTATTAATAGTAATAATTAAAGGGGATTAGGTTATAATACTATATAGCTTTTATACTATAACCTTTACTAAACCCTATCTATTAGCTATAATTATATTTTAAAGAATATTATTCTTCTTTTAGTTCTATATATAGTATATAGAAAAGCCCTTAATAATAATACTAAATATATATTAGTTTAGTATTACTTTTAGTTTAAAAGCAATATTAACCTAAGCTATATTATTAGTATAAAGCTTTATTATATTTTAAAATATAATTATAGTATTACTACTATAAAGGTAATATACTACTATAGTAGTATTAATACTAATAGCTTAATTAATAGCTATAATAGTTTCTTTAAGTAAGTAGTTTTATATAGCTTTAGCTATTATACTACCTTTAATAATAGTTTTATAGTAAATATAAAGTAGTATTACTATTATTATAGCTTAAATTTATTAAATAAGTAGTTAAGTAATGCCTTTAGTAATAATACTAGCCTAGCTTAAGGCTATTATATTTCTAATACTAATAGCTTTCTTAATTACTTATTTAATAACTTTTTTTAAGTTTTTAACTATAATAAGCTTATTAAGTAATAGTAAGATTAATTTTATTAATATTTTAATATAGGTTTAAGGCATAAAGAGGCTATATTAGGTATATATTAAGGCTATATTATTAATATAAAGGATAATATTCTATATACTATTTAGCATTATAGCTAGTATAAGTTTAGCTATTTTATTATATTTAATAGTAAGGTAGTTTAATATTTACTTATATATAAGTAGTAGTATAGGAGTAACTTAAGGTACTATTAATATAAAGTTACTTTATTTTATAAATAAGTAGTAATAGCTTTATATAAAGCTATAATTCCTACTATTAATATCTATTAGTATTACCTTACCTACTATACCTACACTCTAGCACTAATACACTATTAAAGATAAGGTAAAATAAATATAGTAATTCTTTTTTTACACTTTTTAAGAGGTTTAGAGTTAGTTCTATGTCGCTACTGTAGTGCAGGCGAATTCGCAAAAAGTTTTTTTTTTTTCCTATAATTAAAATATATAATATAGCTTTAAAAGTATTAATTATTATTTTTAAATATTTAATTTATTTAAGAATAAATACTTTAATTATATTTTATATTTTATTATTAAAAATAATAAAAATATAGTATAATTTCATATTATATATAATAATACTTTAAATAATTTTTATATATAAAACCTATATATTATATAATAAGTATTTTTAAATTAAAGCTAATAATAATATAAATATAAAATATTATTATATTAATTTTGACTAAATTTAAGTTTATAATAAAGTTTATAATGAATTTATATTTTAAAAAAATAAAGAAATTAAATAAATTATATTCTATTAATATTAAATAAATTTAATATTATAATAAAAATATATTACTTAATAAAATATATAAATCCTTTTTTTCAAATTAACTTAAAACTTAATTTTTAAAATTCTTTTTAATAAATTATTTATACAACTTTAAAATTTTATATTTTTTTTATTATATATTTATATATTAGAGTAATTATATTATTAAAAAAGTTTCGAATAAATATAAATTATTTTATTTAAAGTTTAATATATAATAAAGTAATATGAAATAAAAGTAAGTAAAACAAATTAATAATTTATATAGTATTTTTATAATTATAAATAGAAAAGCTTATAAATTTATTAATAAAAAGATATTAATAATATATTTAATAATAGAATAATAAATTTATGTTATTATTTATATAAGATCTTAATTATTTTAAAAATATAAAATAGCTTTTTATAATAACTAATATGAAAAGCTATTGATATATTTACTTAAAGTAATAATATAATAATATTATAATATTGTATTATATATATTAATTTTTTTATAATACTTAATATAACTTTTAATAAGTTATTTATTGTATTATATATATTAATATTTTTAAAATACTTTATATAACTTTTAATAAGTTATTTATTTTATTATTTATTTATAAATTAAATAATATTCTACTTAACTTCATTATGAAAAGAAGCTAATCTATTATTATTAATTTTATTGCTTTTTTAATAATATTAAAAAGTAAAATAAAGTATTAAGCCTTTATTTTTTATTATTTTATTAAAGTTTTATGTAATTTATAAAAGAAATTAAATTTTGTTCATTAAGATAAAGCTAAGTAATAGTTACTATAATAATATATATTTAATAAATAAATTAAGTTTTAATTATTAACTTATTATATATTTCCAGGTATTTTACTAAACTTTTATCAAGTTTAAATATCTATTTATAAACTTAGCTTTTAATACTATTATAAATTTTATTACTATTAAAATAGTTTTTTATTAAAAGTATTATAATATAAAAGTAGTTATTAAGGCTTTTAATATATTATTTAATTAAGCTTAAAAAAATAATTAATTAATATAATAGCTTTTTTTAATATATTTTAATGATTATAATATTTATATTTTTATGTTAAAAAAAATAAAGATTTATTATTATTTTAATAATTATTTATTGTAAAATTACATTTAATATTTTAGTTTGTATAAGCGTTTTTAATAAATAATTATTATTATAATTATAAAGTATTAAATATTATATTATTGAATATTAATAATCTAGCTTTTTATTTAAGTTAGATTAATAATAAATTATTGGTTTCTTTTTAATATAAAATGTTTATTATTATTATAATATTTTCAATATTTAAAATAACTTATTATATATAATAATGTTATGATAAATGCAGTTTAAAATTATTTTAAGGTTTTTTTAAAATTATGAAATTTATAATAAATTGAAACTTTATTATTATTTATTCTATATAATTATTACTTTTTATTAATATATTAAATAAAAGCTTAGTAAAGCTATAATAAAATTATATTACTATTTTAGTTATTATAAAGTTATCTTTTAAATATACTTATTTAAAATAAAATAAATAATTATTACTTAGCTTTAAAATAATATTAATATAAATTAATTATAGAATATAATTAAATTTAAGAAAGTTTAATTTTTTTAAAGGTTTTACTTTATATTATAAATAATTTATATATAATTATTATTATTTTCTTCTATTTTATATTTTTTAAATTACTTTATTTTATAATATTATAAGTTTAAGCTATTATTATATTATTAATATAAAAAGTATTTTACTTTTAATGAAAATTTAATTATAATATTTTTATAATAAATAATATTAATTAAAGGTATTTATAAAAATATTATAATTGAAAAATAAAGTTATTATAAAAGTAATAAAAATTCATAGGGTCTAGGAAGGAATTTGTAAAAAGGTCTAATTCCTATCATAATTAGTGCTATTTCAAGGGCCATTTATAGCTAGCGTTAAAGCTATAAAATTGCTATTAAATTCTATAGTAAAAACTCTATATATATAGACTAATTAGAAGAGTTAGATTCTATAGCTAATATAGCTATAAATCTATTATTATTATTATTATTATTAATACTCTAGTTAGGCTGTTGGCTTAATTCTAGTACTACTGCTACTTAGACTATATAGAAAAAACCCTAGTATAGGGGGCAAAACCTATATGTAGCCTTTATTTAGATTTTATAGTAAAGCTATAGTTACTTTATATTAGTTTTAATTATAAAAAGTAATATATTACTATTTAAACTTAATTAGTATTATAGAAGAATATATAGTATAAAATAAAAAATAAATTAAGGTAATAAAGATATAATAATACTATAAAATACCTTTAAGGGTAGTTTATATATTATAATAAGTTACTTTAAGTATTTAGTTTATTTTTTATATTAATTCTTAGTTAATTCCTTTAAGCTATTACTTTTTTACTTAAAACCTTTCTTTAGCTTTTATATTTTTATAGTATTAATTATATTAATTAATAGCTAGCTATTACTAAACTAACTATTAGCTAACTATTAGTTACATAATAAAAAAAAATATATATACTCTTTTTCTTTTAATTTTTATTTTTTCTTTTTTTCTTTCTTTTTTATTTATTACTTTTATTATAAATATACTTTAATTTTTATTTTTATAGTAGTATTACTCTATTACTACCTTTAACTAACTATAGTATTATTAAAAATACTATTTACCCTTATAAATAAATTAATTATTATACTTAAAGTAAGTACTATTTTTTTTTAATATATTATTACTACTAATTTATATATAGCTAAGCTAATTATAGGCTTAGCCTTATAAAGATTATATAATATAAGCTAAAAATATTAAAAAATAATATTATAGTACTAAAGGTTAATACTTTTTTTAAATCTATATAACTATTATTATTAATTTAAATAAATACTAATAATATATACTTTAAGTATATAAAAGTAAAAAAAACTTATTTAGGTATAAGTATTATATCTTTTATTTTTATTAATAGTTAAGTAAAAGCTAATTAGTTTTATAGCTAAATTTGAATATTATATTATACTAAAAGGCTATTAAGTAAGTAATAAATATATAAAACCTTTATACCTTTAAAGAGTTTATTAATATAAGTATAAAGTAGCTTAGCTATAATTTAGCTATAATATTAATATATTATTAACTTATAAATAAGCTAAGGAGTATAATATTACTTAAAAAGAAATAGTTTAGTATATAAAGTAGGTAAGCTTATTTATTAATATAGTAATATAGGCTATTAGTAGTATTATAGTAGTTTTAGCCTTAACTTTAATTAAAAGTAAGATATTATTATAAGCTTACTATATTACTAATATACTAAAGAAATAAAATAATATTTTAAAAAAGATTTTATAAAAGGTTTATAGGCTTAGCTTAATAATAGCTTAAAGCTATATAATAATAAAAATAAAGAATAATTTAAAA
>SRPW01000528.1:0-19699 GCA_018360225.1 Claviceps pusilla | reverse complement strand
AAAAAAAAAAACGGGGAGGGATTAGAAGTTGACGAAAAAGAGGGAAAAACAACTAACAAAGAAGGAACAAGAGGCAAAAATAACTAGCGAAGAACGTCACCAAAATGAGGAGAAAAACAGCTAGTAAATAATGTTATAAATAGAGGAAAGAACAGCTAGCGAAGAAGGTAATAGAAAGAGGGGAAAATAACTAGCGGATAAGATAATAAAAAGAGGAAAAAATAGCGATAGTAGAAGGTAACGAAAAACAGGTGAAAATAGCTATGTAAGAAGGCAATAAGAAAAGGAAAGATTATATATATTAACAGAAGGGGATTTATTTTTAGCTCAAGGTATCCGACGCCTTGCCTGCCTCTATGGTGCCGATTAATTCGGGCAGCCATAAGGATCTAGTACGACAAGAATATGCTTGCTGGGGGGTTTATTGAGAGAGGATGGGGTGGTAGCCACGGATAGGGTGCGAGTGAGACGTCAATCCGACACATGTCGTCATCTTTCAGGATACATCGTACTTCGTCGTCCCAAAGTCGGCAATCTTCGCAGCGCTCAACTTGATTTGACATCCTTACTTGATCGTCTGATGGGTACTTACTAGCCGAAGCCCGCTCTAGCAAGAAACCTGTGCTATTTTCTAGTATTTACCTCCTGGGAACCAGTCAGCGTACCGTACAAATGCAAGCAATATTCATGCAGGCAGTCGTACACCAAGAGGCTTAGCAGCAGTAGTTGGACTATTGCAAAGTAGGTTCACTCTCGTTAACGTTGGACTAGTAAAATTAATTTTGGAACAATTTGTGCTCATTTTCTGGTCGATGAAGGGGAAAATCGTTTGTGACACGGTGTCGTGCAGATTCTTAAGTTCATCATGTGATCTGCCCCCTAACGATTTGCTGGTTTGTGCTCAGCAGATTTTTTTTACCCCAGCTGGCTCTGCCAGACACCACTTCCCGCCAACCCAAAAGAATATGCTTCGTGTTTGTTACGCATCGCGGGATCCCTAGGTTCCTCTTAGCCTAAACTCTTCGGACCCCGCGGACTACGATGCTCTAGTCTAGCCTCATATATCAGGCATCTAGCCAGATATGCCTATACTATACATTTTGTGTAGTGTGAGCATTCTTAGATAGATTATTAATATATATTAGCTCCTTCTGGATATAATAGGTTATAAGCCCTACGTATTCTAGATTTTTTAATGTTTTATTATTATCTTTATTTTAAAATCTATGTTACGTTTTACTATATTTAGTACACGCATTTTTTAGACACATAATAGAACTAGCGGTGTTAGTATTTATGTTTAACCTAAACCTTACAATTAAGGCTCTTTTCCTTTAATTAGTTATTTTTATTTATTTAGCCCTTTACTAATTCTTTTTTATAATAAAAAACATATATAAGCAAGGATTTAAATGCATAACCTTAGCGTTTAGGTGTATAGAATTAGTCCTTATTGTTACGGCGTAAAACACTATAACCCCTAATATTATAAGAATTTTTTATAGAGTCTTTTAAAAAAGGGGCCCTTACTATAACTACCTCTACTACTAGCTAGATCTTAATATTTTAAAGTTTAAAACTACTTAGTTACTAGTTTAATTAAAGAGGTAATTATAGATTATTAGGTATAGTAAATTAGGGTAAAGCAATGCCCGCTAACTAGGCTAAGGTATAACTAGGTAGAACTCTACGATTTTTTCTCCCTTTATTATTAAGGTATAGGAGATACCTATTATAAACCTACTAATCTTTAACTTTATAATCTCTATGTAGGTATAGGCTATATAGTGATTTAACTAGAATAGCGCACTGCCTATACTAATAAACTATTTAACTAAATTAGTAATCCTTTAGTATTAAATACTAAGTTATAAGGTTATTAATAAAAGGCCCTTATAGCATATTATTCTTGCTATAATAAGCAATTAAAACATACCTATATAGCTGCGTATAGCTAACTGGAGTTATAATATAGATAACTCTTTAAATATAAAGAATTTAATACTAAAATCTATATAAATTACGCCCCTAAAGGGTTCTAAAAATTTTAAAGAATAGGAAATCTCTATAAAGATACATATCTGTATTCTTAGCCTTATTAGCTACTTTAAAGGCATAATTTTATAGTTTTAAGAGACTAATAAAAAATATGCTTTATTAATGTATTTAGTATAGTAAACGCTATTTATATATATATAGAAAAACATCCTTAGAGCGGGATAGGACTATAGAGGCTGTGTAATAGACCTTATGTAGCTAATTTGCAATAATTATAGCTTTTAAGCTAATATTATTATTGTTAAGCTACTTAATAGCTTTTTTTAATTAAAAAGGTTAGAGTTCTTATTAATAAAGGCTTAGCTTAACTATTACTAAAATCTATAGTAAAGGATTAATAATGTTATAACTTTACCTAATATTGTATAGGTTGCTTAGATACTTTAAGCAGTGAAGGGTGCTATGCCTAATATTTATAATATATAGAAGATCTAAGGTTATAGTTCTAATAGTCTTAAGAAAGAGGAGATGTTAAAATATCTTATATATAAATTAAATAAACTAGCTAAGGATTAGAAAGCTAGTTTCTTTATAAAGAAGTCTTTATAAGGAAAATAAGAAAAGAAGAAGGTAATAGAATTAATAACTCTTAAATATGGCTGTATAATCTTAGCTAGACGCCCTTTATATATAAAAAATAGGTACTAGAGGCTTTATCCTAAACTTTAACCTATGTAGGCAAAGTTTACCTAAGAAGGGAGCTTTATAAAGGCATTTATACTAAAAAGCACTGCTTTTTCTAATATTATATAAGCAGGAAGCATATTTAGCAGTATAACTATAGGCGTTGATAATAATTATGCTGCTGCCACTAATTGCAGCAGACTTATAAGGCATAACTGTATTCTAGATATGGGATGTAGCAATTATACCTTTAATTTAATAAAGTGGTTTATATACTTAAATACTAATATAAAAGTTAGACTAATAACCGCTAGTAACAGTCAGCCCCTTGCTATTAAAGGAATTAGAATGGTTAAATTACCTATTAAGGGAGGATATCTTAAGCTACTAAATGCCTAACTAGCCCTTAAGGTAGAAGTTAATATAATTTCCTTAGGTCTCCTCTATTAAGCTAGTATTATTATAAACGGGTCTATAGACTAACTAATTACAAAGTCCTTATTATAACTTATGGCTTCCTTTTACTAAGCTTTTAATATTATAGTGCTAAAGCTTTATGCTAAAGAACCTTACTTTAACTTCGCAGTGTTACCTACTAAAGCTATTACGAAAAATATAGAATATAGCCTTTTATATAAGAGACTTAGGCATGCTAGAAAGGATTAAATAGTCTGTATATATAAAGAAGCAGGCATATTAATTAATCTAATATCTTTAAGTAATTTTTACTATAAAGCTTGCTATCTTATAAAAGCTAACTAAATTGTTTATTAAGAACCATAACTTAACGTTAATGCTTTTCTTAGGCGTGTTTTCTAGGATTATATTATATATAAACTAGAGGGATTTAGCAGTAAGAACTATACTTTATATACTATTAATGCTTTTACCTATTTTTACTAGGTTATTCTAACTATAAGTTGTAAGAATTTATAGAAAGCTATAGAGGCGTGGCAGACTGCCGTAGAAAACGCAAGTAGCGGATTCACTATAAAGTGCTTCTATACTAATAATACTATAGAATTTCTAGGCGAAAAGTTTGTAAATTACTACTATAAAAAAGGCATTATCTATTGCACTAGGGCTCCTTACATTCCTACCTATTAAGGCCTTATTAAAAGGGCTAGGAAAACCCTTATAAATATAGCTTAAGCGTTAATAATTAGTGCTAAGCTTCCTGACATTCTTTAGCCTTATACTATGAAGTATGCGGCTAAGATTACAAATATTCTGCCAATAAGTGGCACTCCTAGCGGAAAATCGCTGTAACAAGCTCTTTTTAATAAAATTAGGCTTATTAATAACTTATTAATTAAGAATCTTCGCATATAGGGGTGTATTACTTATATACAAATCTCTAACAAAAAACATATAAAGGCATAGAAAATATCCCTTAGAGTAAAAAAGGGGCGCCTTATAAGCATAAAAGGTAATAAATATTATCTATTTAAGGTTTAGCTACCTAAAGAAAGCTATATTATAAAGGCATAAGATATTTGATTTTAGGAAGACCCTATAATATCTTATAACTCTACTAATGAAACTAAATTTATTACTAAATTAGTTAATCTAGCGTTTAAAGAAAAGGGTAGAAGGATTATTACTCTGCCTTTTGCGGATCTAGCGTATAAGGCTAACCCTCTACTGCAAGATAGGATTTAATAACATATAACGCAGTCTAGTACTGCAAATGCCTTATAAGGTTATAATAACACTGAAAACATATTTAAGGGTAACCTTTTATCTAATTAAATATACTAGAGGTTAACTACTCCTCCTAGTGAACCCCCTTTATATTATCTCTTTAGTTTACTAAAAATAATATTAAAGAACTTATTAGAATTATAGCAAAAGGAGCAGCTTATTATATTTAAGAGACTTAAAGAACTAGTTATTAACCCTAATAAATATAAGACTAAGGCTCTTTTTAAGCCTATTCCCTCTATTAAAGATATAGAGATAACTAACGCGCTATATAATGTAAATTATACTAATATAAATAATATTATTACAATAGCTAAGTTGTTAGAAGTGGTTACTAATAAAGTAACTCTTTTATTTTAAAAAGATAAAATATAATAAGCATTAAAGGACTATAGAGAGAGGATTACACACTCTTAAAGCTTAAAGTCTGTTAACTAAGAATCCTTGTCTTCCTAACCTAGTACACGACGGTTATTGCGTATAGGCGTATGTAAGGATTATTTATATATTGCAATACACGGTTAAAAACGCGCTTTTCCTAATAGCTCTGCAGAGCCTAAATAATTAAACCTTATATATTATAATAACAATGCTATCTATGACTTAGATAACTCTATAAACCCCTTATATTGCATAATAATAGTGTAAGTAGTGAGCGTAGCTAATATAAAGATACATATACTATTAAATTAGTTTAAGGCATATAAGCTGCCTAATTATTAGACCTTTTAGCGGCTAGCTAAGATTAAAGAATTATAAAAAATATAATAAAAAGATAGTTAGTGTCTTATATATATACCTAAGAACGCTGTTATTTTTAATAGCTAGTAGGTTTATACTATTAAATATCTTATTAATAGACTACCTTTTCTAAAGGCTTACTAGGTTATTTGCAGTAACTAATACTTAGAAGTCTTTAATGCTTAAGACCTCTATACTGCAGTAGTATACCTAGTTTCTCTATGCGTTTTTTACGTAATTATTGCCATTCTTAACCTTAAGTAGCAGTAATGTAATGCAGTTAATGCCTTTCTAAACGTAGAGGCTAAAACTAAGGTCTTTATAAGGCAGCCTTACAGCTATAAGGATATATTAGGACAAGTGTGCTGCCTTAATTATACGCTCTACAGTCTTCTAATATCCCCTTTTTAGTGGCTTAATAACATTTCTACTAAGCTCTCTAAGCACGGCTTTTAGCGCCTTTTTAGCAAGTTATGCATTTTTACTTATAATAACTTTGTTTTTCTTCTTTTTTATATTAATAATATTATTATAGCGGCTTCCTTAAATGCTATTATAGACTCTATACTTAATATGCTAGAATTATAATATAAGCTTAAGCGTCTAGGGATAGTCTGGATGTTCCTAGGTATATAATTTAAACGGGATTATAACTATTAGACTATTTTACTTTATTAGGAGAAGTATATTGATTCTATTTTTCAATAGTATAATACTTTAAACCTAACCCCTGCTTATATACCCTAGCTACCTAAGGTTAAGATTTCTCCTAATTAGAAAGACCTTCTAATAGTTAGAATTCTTAAGAATTAGCAATGTGAAATTAGTTGCTTTAACTAGCTCTTAATATATATAAGACCTGATATTATATACATAGTGAATAAGCTTAGTATAGCGAATCTAGCCCTAAAGTAGATTTATATAGATCTAAAGAAGCACCTTTAGAGATATCTTTAAGGAACGAAGGATTTAGGGATTCTTCTTAGTAGTATTATTAATAATAGCACTATTAAACACTCTTTCTAAGTCTGCAGCTATAGCAATGCCTTTTATAGCAATAACCTTAATATAAGGCGCTCTATAGCTAGTTATATTATGCTAGTTAATAGCAGCGCTGTTCTTTAGGCTTTAAAGCAATAATTTATAGTTGCGTTAAGCACTATAGAAGCCGAATTCCTTAATCTTATGCCTACGGCGCTCTTTATAACCTAGGTCTCTTAACTAACTAAAGACTTTAGATTTAGTTAAGTCTACCTGTTATTACTATTTATAGATAGTTAAAACGCTAAGGCGAATATACTATATAAGAAGTATTATAGCTATATAAGGCATATTGATTTACGATACAAATGGATTATATAGAGAGCTTACAATAGCCTCTTTTGCCTTAAGCAGGTTAGCACTAATTAGATAATTACTAATGGCTTTACTAAAGGCCTTAAGCGCAAGAAATATAGTAACTTTATATATATGCTTTAAATAACCTTAAAGTCTAAGCTTCCTTCTAGTAGAAATTACTAATTATGCTTTAATATCTTTTTCTTTTCTCTTTTCTATACATTTTCTATATATTTTTTTACTGCTTATATATTAGCTTTAGTTATAACTTATTAACCTTACTGGAAGCCTAACCTTCTATATACGAATTCCTTTAGACACCTTAACGCGTCTAACATTTTCTATATCACACTCCTTTGTAAATAAATACTATATAGATTTAGTATAGGCTAGTTATTTAGCTATAGGGGTGGTGTTACACATCGCGGGATCCTTAGGTTCCTCTTAGCCTAAACTCTTTAGACCCCGCGGACTATAATGCTTTAGTCTAGCCTCATATATTAGGCATCTGGCCAGATATGCCCATACCATACATTTTGTGTGGTGTGAGCATTCTTAGATAGATCATCAATACATATCAGCTCCTTCTGGATGTAACAGTGTTTAGCACCTTACCGGTCGCCAAGTCGATTCGCCCGGCTAAATAAGACAATTGCTTGCGACCACTCCCAACGATACCTCCTCCTACTGTTACCCTGATTGCAACGACTAATCACTCACGATGCTAAGCGGGTCTTCAATTGTCAAGCAGAGCATAGTACGCAACCTGCGATCCGCTTCGCAACAGCTACAACCATGTGGTGTCGATCTCTCCTTGCGTCGTATTCTTACTTGGACTTCGCCTGCTACAATCGACTTCAACAATGCTCATCGGCGGGCTGCCGATACGACCGAGCTTCATTTTAACATCGAACCCGAAACCATCAAATTGCCTCAGGGTGCATATCTAGTCGAGTTCAACGAGAGCGTCTCTGTTCCGCTAGATTGCATGGGTCAGATATTTGTTAGGTCGTCACTCTGGCGGTCTGGTGCCACCCTCACAGCGGGTGTAGTGGATGCCGGTTATGACGGCGCGCTTGGTGCACTGCTAGATATCAAGAATCCAGCCGGGATTGTTCTCCACAAAGATGCTAAGCTGGGGCAGATCGTAATGCATCGGCTGGAAGAGAAGGTTGCAGGATATCGTGGTATATATCAGTTCTCGGCTAATAGCCTGGGACGTAATGGATCCAACGAATCTTGACGCGCAGAATGCGCTAGAAATTGATGATCTTATTCCTATACTAAGTCTCTAGTAATTTATATATAAAAGAAAATAAGTAATAAATAGTGCGCACAGCTGCAGCCCTTACGTAGCGCGGGTTTATAATAATCTATGTATTAATTAGGCTCTACCTATATATTCTAAGTAATATACTCTTTAATTAAAGTATAACTAACTAAGGAAGGTAGCTTTAATTATATAGAGTAGAGTATATAGTAGTATTTATAAAGGTAAAGTTAAAGTAAAGTAATAAAGTAAAGTAATAAGGTAAGGTTATATAAAGACTATAAATATTATAATTTCTCTTTATTAATTATAAATTCCTTTTTTTCTTTCTTTTTTATAAATACCTTTTTTATTATAGTTAGTTAGTTTAATTATTATTACTATTACTACTATTATACTTTCTTTAAAGTTAAGGAAGGTTTTTTAAAAGAATATTTAATAAGCACTCCCTTTAAAGGTTTTTTTTAAAATTTCTTTTACTTTTAAGGCTTATAATATTAATAAGCCTTTTATACCCTCTTTATTTTCTTTACTACTCTCTTTATCTCCCTTATTACCCTCTTTAAGTCTATAGTACTTTAAAGATAGCTAAAAGCCTCTCTTTTTTTAAGTATATAAAGGTTATAAAGGCTTTACTTTAAAGACTTCTTTATTATAAAGAAAGGAGTAAATAGTAAGTCTTTATAATACTTTATCTTTCTTTTAATAACTTTACTAACTTTATAAAGCTAGTATTACCTATATTTTATAGTGTATAGTGCTTTATACCCTACTTAGGGTATATAAGGGCTACTATTATAAGTAAGGGTAATAGTAGAAAATACTATAAGGTTAAGTTTAGAAAGTTGTTACGGTCTGCACACAACAGCGGAACCCACCGCATATAGGAGGGTTCCGCCCCCTTTCTTTTAGTAAGGAATAACTTTAACTATATATACACTTAACCACCTACCTGTGACTTAAGTGTTCCTTCTTTTTATAACTTTATAACGTACTACACCTATTATGTAAGTACCCCTAACTTATATATAACATTTAGTATATAATAAGTAGTAGCAATTACTGTTTCTTTTATATACTTATTTATTATATAAGAGCTAATAATAAAAACTATAAACCTTATATTAATAATAGAAGAAAACTAGTAAAGCTTACTTATTAGCTTAAACTTTCTAATTACTAGCTTTATTATAGAAAACTAACTATAGTAAATCCACTATTTTTAGGCTTTTTATTAAAACTTCCCTAACTTTAAAAATAGAAAGAGACTGCTTTTATTATAAAAAAATATTAAGAACCTTTAAACTCTCGCTAGATATTAATATATTAACGGCAATCTCTAGATTTATTTAGAGCCCCTAGCTATTAAAAGACTTATTTATTAAAACCTTATAGATTTTACTATAGTTAATACTAAGTAGAAAACAGTAAAAGGTATTATTTATAGAGCTAGGCTAAAATACCTCTTTAAATAAGTAAATTTAGCACTAAAGAATAACACTAATACGCTAAAGAATAGCCTAAAATATAGGGAAAATACTAATATTATAGGTATATATAGCGTTCTAAAGGATAAATTAATAGAAAACTTAGTAAGCATAGGAATTAGGGGACCTCTAAAGACTCTAAATATTTTATCTTATACTAAGGAAAACAATGCCTTCTTATAGAAAGGGGACTATATTAGCGCTAGCTCCTACTAAAAAACTATCCTAAAAATAAGAATTTACTTTTATATAACTTCTAGCGTACTAAATTCTCTTTTAAAAGCACTATTAAATCCTATAGGAATTAATTAAAATAAGATAATCTCCTACTCCCTTAATAGTTAGGCAGAATGTATACCCCCTTTATAGGTAATAGAAACTTAAGGGTAACAGCATAAGCCTAATATATATAATAAATTTTAGCAATTTCTTACTAATATATATAACTAGTAAGAGGCTACCCTTAATAAGATCTGCTATAGTAGCGTAAAGGAAATTAGTAAAGCAGTAACTTACTTAACCACTGCCTTAGAAGCCTTTAAACTAGCTAAATTTTACTAGTAAACTATAGAACTAGCTTAATACCCTCTATTTACCTTAGAGTAAGCTCTAACCTTAGATATATAGCATCTTATAGTATTCTTTAAAATAATAGGTGCATAAGTATAACTAGCTTATATAATAACCCTTAATGCTTACTATACTAAAACCTCTTAGCTTAGGGGATACCTAATAAATAGGGAATTTTATAAGGCTTTATATAACCCCCTACTCTATAATAAGCTATACCTAAGGAACGCTATATACGCTTAGAAACTATTATTTATATCTATAGAATAGTAACCTAAGGATAAGGACCCTTATAAGGATCCTATAGTCTAAGCCCCTCTAATAATAAACTATTTAATAAAACCCTTATAGAAGCTTAGCAATATTAGGTATCTTAACCCTAAGATAGATCTAAACAACATTAATAGTAAAGCTATTAAGTATAAAGGTAAATCTACTATCTTTATAGATATAGACCTCTAAATTTAGGCAGTTAGGGACCACTATAGTTATACTAGTCCTAACTACTAGAAATAGATTAAACACTAAGTATAGTACCTCTTCTATAGCACTGCCTATATATAGTACTATTAATATCTTAATAATATAGAAAGGGCTATAATTTTTTATAACCTTAAGTTAGTATTTACTATAGTTAAGAAGGAATTTAGTGTTAAGATTTAGAATGCTATAGTATAGCTTAATTAAGCTAAATTCACTAGGGATAATATATTATCTAAGATATTACTATATAAGTTTATAGCTAAGATTTTCTTTTATACTAAAGCTAATAGGGAATCCACTAATCTTTAGCTCCTTACATACCTTTACTATAAGCTTTATATAGAATTTTACTAAATCTATCTCTAACTAGTAGAATTAAACTACTATAATATATATATTAATTTAGTAGAAAGCAAAAGATAGAACCTAAGAGACTTTATCTTAGGTAATAAAACCTACTATAGGGCTAAGAAAAATAAAATCCAGTCTTCTACTTACTTCCTTATAAAGGACTTAGACTCTATAGCTAAGAATCCCCCTTACTATAGTATTAATACTTACTAGAATAAACCCCCTTAGTGTAATAGCTATTATAAAAGCAGCTATAGTTTACCTTAATACTAATAGGGTAGTCACTACTAATACTTATAAAGCTATGAAAGGTATTATAGATCTAGCAATAGATATAAACATAGGAACCACTAACTATAAGGCTAATTATACCCTTTTTAACCTAACTGTAATTATTTCTATAAAGGTTATAAAGGGGCCCTATAGTAGTCCCTTAAGGATTTTAATAAAGGCATATTAATAGCTACCTCCTATGCTAGGGAGTTAGACGCCCCTAAGCAATATAAGGAAGCTAAAACCTATTACTATAACTCTTTTAGGCGCCCTTAATATAACTATTATTAGAAATAATGGAGGTGGGTGCTATAGAGCACAGCTTACTAAGGTAGTGGGCTTAGTGAGCGTGCACGTACAGATCCACTGCTCTGCAGAGCAGAGCACTGCAGCAAGCTACAGTCCACTATATCTCACGAAATATAGAAGCTTTTGCGTTGCTTTTAGCACTGTTTAATTCGCTAAAGAATTTACAATAATAATATCTAATAAATTATATCTAATATCTGACTTTGTAGGTGTGTGCGGCTGGCAAGAGTGATTCTAACAGTCTGTATAGTTAGCGGCTATAAGGGGGTTTTTCACTTCCTTCCCTTATATACCCACTGACCTTATCGGTGGATCCCAGTCGCTAGCTAGGCTTTACAAGCCACTTTTTATTTTTTATAAAATTCATTTATATAGGAAAATAAAAAAATAGACTCACGGCTATATAAATTAGCTGCTAACATGCTTGCAATTAGTTAACTTAGTGAAAATTAATATGTAACACTAAAAAACCGATTTTTAGATATTTATATAGAAAGAAAGCCTAGAATTTAGCAATAAAGAATCTAGTCTTAAGACTTTTTATAAATTCCTTCTTATTAAGAAAAACAGTAAAAAACACACATTATAGGGTAGCTACCTTCCCTAACTAAGCAGCCGTTAGCTAGCTTAGTCACCCCCTTTAATCCGTTCCTCTGTATCTTTACTGGTTGCCTTATAAATCCAACCTAAAGACTAGGCCTACCTTGCAGCTATTAGCCTAACTATATAGCTGTTAGAATAGGCAGAAAAGGTTAAAAAGTGAGGATTTATAGGGACCTTGCAGCTGCGAGCCCACATACATAATCTTTAGTTGGAATTCCGTGGTTGTGCCGCCCGCGCGCACACACGCTTGCCGGCTTGCACTGGCTTGCAAAGCCCCCTATAAAGTGCTTCTATTAGCGCTATAATTATAGCACTAATAGTGAGGAATCCCCTGTAAATAACCCTGTTATTTTTAACACCCCCTTTAAAGAAGTATTAGGGATAGTTATTATAAAGGCGCTAAGGGCAAAAGCAAAAGAAAAAGTCGTATAAAATCCAGGAAAATTCCAAAACAAAAAAGGATTGCAGAATTATAGAGCCTAAAATCAAGGCTCTAGGGTAGATAACTTTTTACTATAGTAAGGCATAGCATTTTACAAAGGTATTACTATTAAAAGCAGGGACCTTATTCTTTCTTTGTTTTTATGATTGTTTTTGATTTTTTAGGTGTTTTTGTGATTATTTTCGATTTTCCGGGTGTTTTTGTAGTTGTTTTTATGCCTTTAGCTAGGCGTTGTTTTAGTGGCCTTTAGCAATAAGTTATAGGGGTTTTAGGCCTATAAGCTCTAAGAAAATAAGGTGTATAGGGCCTATAAGGGGCTTTGTAAGCCCGTCGGCAGGCATTTTCTTAGTATCCAGGTAAGCAATTTTGGCGAGCCCTTCTAAGACTAGTTGTTAGTTATAGTGGAATTTTAGAAGGGTGTGCTTAGTATAGCTATAAAGAGCAGGGTTATAAGCGGTTTTTATAGCTCCCTGGTTATTGCAGAAAATTTGTATAGGGGGTTTTATAGGTGTTTTTGTTATGGACTGGCCTAGAAGGCGTCTGCGTTCTAGCGTCAATAGTATTATTATTAACCATGAGGGCAGTAAGAAGGAATCCTAACGTGGTCCTCCTGCCTCCTGCTAGATATAGACTTGTGGGTAGGGCTAGCCCTAATAGCATATAACACTCCCCCTCTCTATCCCTACTATACCTCTAATAAGGATCTAAGCATTAAGCTTAAATCTATTATATAGCTCCCCCCTTATAAACGTAAAACCCTCCTGCCTTAAGATAAATGCCTACTCTATATAGTCTATATAGCTGCTTAGTAAATACTAGCTATCTACCCTTAGATATATACTAGGAGCATATATATATAACTAGTTAATAATAACCTTATAAAGCTATCTTCCTAATTACTAAGCCTAGCGTTCTATTATAGCTAAATAAAAAGTATATACACATAACTCTATTATAATAAACAATAAAGTAATTCCCTAAATTACTTACCTTAGTATTCTAAGTATAAAAAGGTATCTCCCCTTATTATCCCCTCCTCCTCTTACTTAACTACTTACTAGCTCCCTTAGCCTACCTATTATATCCTTATAGCTACCTTCTTATACCTACTTTCTACCTATTAAGATCCCTTATTACTCCTTTACTCTCTCTCTCTAAATCCTTATTATATTTTATATTTTATTACTCCTACCTCCTTAGCTACTTAACTCCTTAGTATATCTTTAGGTTAGTTATATAGCATTCTATATATCCCCTTCTTACTAACTTAAAGCTTTCTATTAAAATAGCTACTACTACTATACTACCTCCTTCCCCTCCTTTACCTAAAGGAGAATACTGTATTATTAGGTACTATATAATAAAAGGCAACTCTAATAATAAATTATACGCCCCTACTATGCTTATAACTCTAAAGATATAGTGCCTCTCTTATCTTATATATATAGCTTATAATAGCCTCTTTAACTATATACTAAGGCTAAAAAACTTCTATAAGCTATATTATCTCTACTATTATACCTATAAACATTACCTAAACCTTATAGTATATAATTCTATACTACACTATCTTACCTATAAGATAGTAGGCGCTATTTAATCTAATAGAGTTATTATATAGCTATACGTCCTTACCTATAATATACTTAATAGAAAAGGGCAATGTATAACCCTAATGCCTTAGTTCTATACCTTTAAGCGCTGCTTCCTTAATATATTAGATAATGCTTATAGGCTTGCTTACATTACTATAGCCCTAGGGTTTACCCCCTTTACTACCTATAACACTCCTTGCTATAGGTAAAATACTAGCACTCTAAACTCTATTACACCTATATAAAACTAAGGAGACCTTAATAGTGCTACCTTCTGCTCCCTATATACTACTATAGTATAAAACACTTACAAATTATTTACTATTTAGTGCACCTTTACTAACTATATAGATACATTAGCTACCTAGACTCTCTCCTACTAGCTTTACTTTAGTAATATATCTAGCTTTAGTAGTAGTTTAGATAATAACTAGGGAGAAGGCAATAAAGAGATATTAAAGGAGAGCCTTAAAACTATTAAAGTATTTAGGCCGCTAGGTCTATAGGTATAAAGGGGGAAGAAAAGGGGCCTAATATAATTAAAGTTATATACTAATAACCTTTAAATAAACTATTCTTTATTACTTTATTAGACTATTATTATAAAGTATGCTGCCCTATTATACTTTAAACCTAGTAAAAGCGGCAGTATTTACTATACTCTTAAGGGGCTTCTAAGTTAGCTACATATATCTACACTATTTAACTAATATATCCTGCTGTTTACTGCGTCCTTATATATTCTTTACCGCTAGTATATCCTTTACTATATATTCTAATAACTCCTCCCTAAAATTATTATATACCCTAATTAAACTAGTGTAGTTATTTTATAGAACCTAAGAGGGGAGTAGGTTATCCACTGCCTTTTTTATAAGGTCTATATAGAAGATAGGGTGTATGCTCCCTAGGATATTTAAGTAAACTATTAGTGGTATAGGGACCTCTAGTATAGTATATTTTGCTATTACCTAATTAAGTTTCTTACTTAGTTATTTAGTGTAAATATTCTATAGGCTAAGCTAAACCTTATCCCTAATATAATACTTCTTAGCTAGGTATTATAAGTAGTTTATAGCCTTCTACTAGTGTTATTAGGTAAAGTTAATTATAGCTTAAGTAAGTTAAATGCCTTTCTAAATATATTCTAGAAACTATACTGCCCGCCCCTTAGGGGATATCTAGGTTTTAGCTAAAGGTAGTGTACACTAAACTAGGTCTATATTATACCTATATAAAGCTAGATTAGCGCTTACCTTTATAATAGTGGAGGTATAGTTATTTAATATTAGTTAGTAAGCTACTATATACCTTAGCTAGTCTGTCTAGGAAAACACAACTATAACCCTAAGGACTGCCTATACCTCCTAATTTATATATTCTATACTGCTATCTATTTAAAGGTAATAGAAAGTAAAGAGAAGACGCTAGGTACTAGTTAAGGTATATAGAGAGAACTAAAAGGTGCTAACCTAGTCTAAGCTATAGTTAGAGATAATGCTATACAGGAACCTATAGAAGCGCTATTAGTAATGTAGGAACTAGTCTATATATGTCTTAGTATTTATACTTTATATTAGCTCTAACTATATATACTTAAATAGGCAATTTATAATTACTATAAGGTAGTGTAGAGAGTCCTTATTAGCTATAGGTAGTTTAGTTATAAAATTTATAAAGATTTAAGACTAATAATAGTTAGGGGCTAGGATTAGGTATAAAAGGCTTTATCTTAGCCTTTAACTCTTCTACCTAGCATAGTAATAATAGTTTTATATATAATATATAATATTTATAAATATACCCTCCTAATAGTAGTTATAGTAAAGAGCTTAGAATATAATATTCTTCCTAGGGTATTCTAATATAGGGGAGTTATAGACCTGCTAAATTAGCGTTATAGTAAGTGGTTTATACTTAGGTGCCTATAAATAGCCCTAGAATAGCAATGCACTATATGCATTAAGGGTATAGTTACTAATTTATTATTGTGTTTTAGCCTCTAGAGGGAAGCAGCGCATCCCCTAATATAGCATAGTAATCTTAATACTATATAATTTATCTACCTATATAGCTTAGTTCTAAAGCTCTTAAAGGTATATATTAGTAAAGTAGGCATTACCCTAGGAAGGCTCTAAAGAGGGGCCTAGTAGGGAGTTATTTAAACGCTCTCTACTATTTAATTATATTTCTATTAGGGTGGATAAGTAGGCTATAGTAATAGGCTATAGTAGTTACTATAGCTACCTTAGGGATAAGGACTTATCTTATTTATAGTATAAGAGAGCGTCTAATTACCCTGCTTAGGAACTAGGTTAATAGTAAAGGTAATAATAGAAAAGGGAGAGGAACTCTGCCTATTAGGCCTGCCTCTTAGATATCTTACATAGGCTAGTAAAATACTTAAGGTTCTTATAGTCTATAAAGATAGTAAAAAGCTTAGCTATACTATATAGTTCTACTAATTATACCTTTAGGCAAGAGATAATACTTAGTAGCTCTTTATTATAGATAGTATAGTTCTATTCTACTAGTAATAAGTATGCAGAATAATATATAATAGGGTGCAAAACCCTAGCTAAATTATATTAGGAGAGGTAGCCACCTAGCGCCTCCCTAGAAGCATTAGACTCTAACACTATATCCTTATTAGGGTTCTATTATGCTAAGATAGAATATAAAATAAAAGTATTCTTAAGGTGTTAGAATACTGCCTTATATTTATTAGACTAGATAAAGGGGACCCCTTTCTTTGTAAGCGTAAGGAGAGGGCCTATTAAATCTATAAAGTTTAGTATAAATTCCTAATAAAAGTTTATAAAGCCTAAGAAACTATACACCCTATACACCTAAGTAGGAGGCTTTTAGTCTATAATAGCCTTTACTTTATCTAGGTCTAGGTATACTATTTAGCCTATATATATAATAAACCCTAAGTACTTAACTTCCTATATATAAAAGGTATACTTCTTTATATTAAAATATAAGCCTGCCTATTAGAGCTATAAGAGAATCTCTTAGGTTAGCTTTATATATTCCTTATAGGAACCCCTAGAGTAAATAAGGATATTATTAAGGTAAGCTATAGTGTATACGCTAAGTGCGTTGCTAAGCGCGCTATTAATATAACGCTAGAAGCTAGCTAGTGCACTAGCAAGACTAAAGGGGTATATAAGCTACTTAAAGAGCCTAAACTAGATATAGAAAGCTATAAGGTGTTTGTTACCCTTTGCTATTTATAGATAATAGAAGGCTAAGTGGATATTAAGCTTTATAAACTACTTAGCTTTAGCTAGGGATTATAGTGTCTCTTTAATTAGGGGCAGTGGGTAGTGATCCTAATCTATAATAGTATTTAGGGTATAGTAGTTTATATAAAAATGCTAACCCTTATCTACCTTCTTTACTAGTAGGACTAGAGCTACTGCTAATAAAGAAAAGGTATATATTTAACCCTTATCTATTAGGTCCACTATTTACTTCTAAATTTTAAGAAGCTAATTATAGGGTATATTATATAAGGGAGCCTAAGGAAGGGGTGGCGTAAGCCTATCTTTATCCCTATAAAGATAAATATAGTAATTTACGTAGCCTTTATAAGGGGGTAAGGCGTTTACTTTTTCCTTATAAAATAGGTCTTTAAAATTATATAACTTAGTAGGGAGCTAGGTATATATATCCTCCTAGTCTAGGGCTAGGGGCCTTAATAAAGCCTTTAAAGCTTAATTTATTTTTTATAAGCTAGTAGTAATAAGGCAAATTAAAGTGTTTAATTTAGTAGCTCTTTTAGTAAGACTAGTGTAGACTAACCCTAAAATCGTAAGTGTGGGTGTGTTAACCTAGCGCGCCTTAGACGTGCGTATTGTAAGGCCTAGCTGTGAACTAATAACTAGTAAGCGCTAGTCTATATGCAGTGCTATGTAATTATAAGCAAGCTAAGGTGCCTCTAAGATATAGTTATAGGAGAGGCTTAGGATAATATAGGCTACTACTAGGAATATTTAGTTATCTAAATTAGCCCTAAAATAGACTAAATAGGTAATATAGAGGTATATGCTAGAGTTACTATAGTAGGATAGTATAGTGTAAGTAGCTATAGTAAGGGTATATAGGTAGTAAAGTTAGAATCTCTAAAGGCTAAGCGTTTAAACTATTTTTTTACTTATAGTAGTAAAAGCATTATATTTACTATCTATTTAGGCACTAATAAACTTAGTTTTATTATAGAGAAGTAGAAGAAGAAATAGTGCCTTCTTTATTATTTATTCTATCTCTTTATAAACCTTTAGTCTATACCTTAAGCGTAAATACTCTATATTTTATATACTATAATATCCCCCCCTACTAAAACTTAGGCAGTAAGCTTATCTTTTCCTACCTTAGAATCCCCTTTAAATATAGTTAACTCCTTAGTAAAGGTATAAAGTATATAGATAGAGGTAGCTAAGCCTACTGTATAGGGTAAGTAAGCAGGTAGCTAAAAGCATTCTATAATTTAGTAACCCTCCTTACTATAGTGTAAATATTAGCCTGCCTCCTATTAGCGCTAAATCACCTCCTTTAATACCTAAGCGGCGCGTATAGTATTTAACGTAGTGCTAGTGCCTATACGCTAGCCCTAAGGCTCTAAAAAACAAGCAGCGTTAATGCTTATTATAGCTATATTGCTATTAAGGTCGCAGCCTAGGCGTTATTATTGCTAGGCCTTAACCTATTCTTTAATTTAATATAAGTTAATATCTAATGTAATACTGCAGTATTATATAACTACTACTAAGTAGTTTAAGTGAGGGATATTATAGCCTATATAGCAGTCCCTTATCCGCTTATTAAAACCTATATAGAGCCTTATAAGCTTTACTATATCTGCCTATATACTACTACCTATAAAGCAGAGCTTTTATTTAAAATAAATAAAGAAGTCTATAAACTATTTATTTAGGTATTATTTTATTTAATTAAGCTCTAAAATAGCGCGTTCCTTCTAGTATAGGTCTATAAATATTATATTAAGGTATTTAAAGAAATAGCTAGAAGCGTACTAGCACTTGCTACTTAGTTTAAAGAATAGTGTAATATATACCTAAATCTTAGGTAATAAGTTTTAGTAAATAAGAAACTACTTATTATAATTAGTGCTAATAAAATTAGAGTTAGCTTTTAGCTTATGCGCTATAAGGCTCTGCTAGGCTTAAAAGGAGTCTTTATTACTATTATAGGGGTTCCCTATAGGGAGTGGTTTACAATAGGGTTGCGCTTAGTTAGAGTTTATTAGGTCCTCTATAGAGGTAGCCTGATTTACTATAGCCGCTTAGTAGTGTAGTTTCTTAAGCTAAGCTACTATTATAAAGATAGTTTTATAGAGGTAGTGTAAGTCCTACACATTGCCTAATTAGGCAAACTGTTTATAATATTAAGAGTCTATTATATTACCTATATAAACACAGTTATTATAAATTGTGTAATAATGGTTAATAATTGTTATAGACTAGCCTAGAAGGCGTCTGCGTTCTAGTGTTAATAGTATTATTATTAACTATAAGGGCAGTAAGAAGGAATCCTAACGTGGTCCTCCTGCCTCCCGCTAAATATAGACTTGTGGGTAGGGCTGGCCCTAATAGCACGCGACACTCCCCCTCTCTATCCCCGCCATACCTCCAATAAGGATCCGAGCATCAAGCTCGAATCCATCACAGTTTTTAGCTCTATAAAAATCCCTTTAAGCCACTGAAGCTCCCGGAAAGTCTCGCAAATAGCGTTAGACTCTGCTTCTGTTGTTAATAAGGCTATAGTGCTAGCCTTCTTTGATTTCTAGCTAATTAGGCCCCCTGCTAGCTTATAAAGATAAGCA
>SRPW01000527.1:0-19806 GCA_018360225.1 Claviceps pusilla | reverse complement strand
ACAAGTTAAAAATTCTTCTTCAGAAAATAATGAAGAAGATTTCAATCTTCAAAATAAAAATAGCTTAAATGATAAAAATAGCTTAAATGATAAAAATAGCTTAAATGATGTAAATACAACAGACAAAACCTGTTCAAGTTCTAATGAAGGAGGGGAAGGGCCTGTAGACGGTTGTGTCGCTTTTTCAATGGAAGAACCTTTTAATTTAAATAATGATCTATTTAATTTATTAATGTCAAATTATTTAATACATCTTATAACTATATATTTACTAATAAATTTGGTTATTATACTAAGTAGTATATACATTATAAATAAAGACATAAAATTAGTATTTATAAAAAAATTATTAGGTACAACTGTTTATAATATATTATTCAAGATAATTAAAATGTATAGTAAATTTAATATTATTTGAGTAATAATAATATTGACATTACTTATTATAAGTTGTATAGCTACTTTACATATTTCAAACTTTTTATTAATGCAGATTGACGAGATTTGTAATTTAGTGCTTGCGCTACAAAAGAAATAATTAACTACAAAATTGAAATGACAGCTTGCTCCGAAGGAGGCGGTGCGTAGCAGGGCTGCGCAAGCTAAAGCTTCCCTCCCTATTATTTTTATAGCTATAAAAAATAAAGGCTAATAAATTAGGCGGCTAGCTTGCGCACTAATAAATTAGGCGGCATACTTCTATTTTTTTTTCTCGCTTGTTTTTACTTCTTAGTTAAGTAAAAACTAAGAAGCGCTGAAAAAAAAAGAAGCACTAAGCAGCCTACATAAAGATAGAATTATTTTTGTAAACAAACTGAACTATTATATTATGAATAGGTAAAAAAGCCATGGTTTAACGAAAGTTCTGAATCTACTAAGACAGATGTAAAAAGATATAAGATCTTAAATAGAGAATATATTTTATATACCATAGGTTTAGTAAATATCTAGTATTACTTGTAACTCTTATAAGAAAAAGTAAATTGTTCTTGATATTTGCAATGTTGGTGTTAACGGTCAATAAGTTTCTCATTTAAAGACCGTCGGTTATATAAGTGACCGCTACAGACTGGTTCGCCAATGGGTGGCTGAAATGCTGCTTAATGTACAGTCGAATACTTCCATGAATATTTTTATTTATGCACAAGGCTATTTAGTAGTACAGGAATTTAATAAGAGAACGTTTAAACAAATTAAATTTGAAGTATTGGATTCTTCGGTCAAATATGGCCCTTAAATGTAAATTTATCGCAACAAACTTGCTTCTTAAATTTATATTTTACGCAACAACCTATTTGCGAGAAATCATACCCTTCTCAGCCCACTCAGTTAGAGGAGGAATATATACTATGAATTTTGTGCGTAGCAGGTCAAGGGCAAGCTCTTGCTACGCACCCTATAAAAAATTTTGTAATAAATAATAATAGTTTAAATTATGCCAGCTTCACAAAAAAAATCCTATCTAACCGTCAAATAAATAGACAAATTAGATTTTTTTCATATCCATATCCCGGTGCGCAAGCTAGGGATCAGGATCAGAAAGTAGTTGCTCAGCGTCATAATACTACGGCTGGTTCAATCTACGATAGAAAAATACATCCGGGGTTTATAACAGGCTTTATAGACGGTGAAGGTAGCTTTTCAATTAGCGTTCTTAAAGATCCAAAATATAAATGTGGTTGACGGGTTAAACCTGTGTTTACTCTAGGTTTACATATAAAAGATGAAATTCTTTTAAAAGATATTAAAAATATATTTGGATCTACAGTAGGAAAAATCTATAAGCTTAAAGTAGATTTAATACAACTTCGGATTTTTTCAGTAAATGATTTGCTTCAAGTTTTTAACCATTTCGATCAATTTCCATTGGTCACTCAAAAACAAGCTGACTATGAACTGTTTAAACAAGCTTTTAAGATAATTCTAAATAAAGAACATTTAACCAGGGAAGGGTTAGCTAAGATTGTGGCTATAAAAACATATTTAAATAAAGGTCTTTCCGACGATCTAAAATCGACCTTTTCAAGTATTGCCTCAAGACCTATAGTAATTCAGCATATTGTTAAAGATCCTAATTGACTAGCAGGATTTGTTTCAGCTGAGGGTTGTTTTACGATAATGATTGCTAATTCATCTGGTTATTCCACAGGATCTCGAATACATTTAAAGTTTTTAATTACTCAGCATTCTAGAGATGAAGAATTAATAAAAAGTTTCATAGAATACTTTGGGTGTGGAAAAGCTTATAAACGTAATAGCAGAAATGCGATAGATTTCGTAGTTGGACGATTGTCAGACATTAGGAATAAAATCATCCCTTTCTTTAAAAAATATCCTATTCTTGGAAATAAGGCTAAAGATTTTGAGGATTGATGCAAAGTTGCCGAAATGCTGAATGAAAAGAAACATTTAACCGTGGAAGGATTAGAGCAAATTCGAAAAATAAAATCAGTAATGAACAGATATAGAGATTGAAAACCCTTAGCTGATCATATATATTCAGAGGATTTTAATAGTGATGAGTCAGGGGGGTTGGTCTCGGTAGGTAAAGCTACCGAAAAAATTACAAAATTAACAGGAGGCAAAGTCCCAGAAATTCATATAAATAATGACAATTCGCAAGTAACCAACCCGTTAGAAAATAAAAATTCTAACAATTATTATAATTTTAGTAATTCATTTACCCACTTAAGGGCAACTAAGAAATCTTATTCTACTTTATCGAGGGGTAGCTTGCGCAACAAACTAAGTTGAGAGACTAATGAGTTAAATTCATTTAATCAATGGTTGGCAGGATTAATAGACGGAGATGGATGTTTTCAATGCACCAAGAAAGGTTTTGTTAGTTTAAAAATTATTATGAATATTCAAGATAAAAAAGTCTTGTATAAGATAAGAAACATATATGGCGGATCTATTAAAAGTATAGGTAACTCTAGGAGTTTAAAATATAAATTGATAAATCCTAAAAATTTAACTAAATTAATTCACGGGATAAATGGGCATATTAGAAATCCAATTAGAATTTTACAGTTAAATAAATTATGTCTTAAATATAATATACAACTTAAAGAACCTCTTCCTTTAACGTATAACGATGGATGATTTAGTGGTCTTATTGATAGTGATGGTTCTATATATATCGAGGAGTCAGGTCAATTATTTATTAGTGTCACTCAAAAAAATAAATATTTGCTAGAGCCATTGCAAAATTTGTACGGAGGTAGAATTAAGATTCTTAGATCTAAAGAAGCGTTTGTGTATTCTATTTACAGAAAAAAAGAAATATTAGGTTTAGTAGATAATTATTTTAGCAAATATCCTTTAAAATCAAGTAAAGCTTCTAAGATTAATCTTATAAAAGATTATTATCAATTAGAAATGCCATATCCAAAACTAAAATTTGAACTAGTTGAGTCTAATCCAAAAAAATTTAAGGACTGTATTGATTTTAAAAATAAATGAGAAAAATTATAAAAAACTAAACTATATATTGCTTTAAAGGGTTACGGCATTAGGCATAGCGATATCAGCTTGTATAATTAATTATTGCGCGTTATTGCGCAACAATAGTCAATAAAATGAAAAATTATAATAACTAGGTAGTAGGAACTTCAGAGGCCATACGGTTGTTAAACATAATAATCTTTTTTTTTTCTACAAATAGTAGTCAACTATAAGCGAGGAGTTCGTTTTATATTTATTAGGTACTATGCACATAAGTTGTACTTTGTTGTACACCGTTATAGTAAAAATCCTAAAAATTTACGATAATTCGCAAGTAACCAACGCGCTTAGCACGCTAGTAGGAACTTCAGAGGCCATACGTTTGTTAAACATAAAATCAATTCATAATCTAAGTAAATCCCCTAAGGATTTAAGATTTAAACAATGACTAGCCGGATTAATAGACGGAGATGGTTGTTTTTCATTATCTAAAAAAGGTTATGCTAGTTTAGAAATAACCATGGACATTCGAGATGAGTGTGCTTTACAAGCTGTAAAAAATGTCTACGGTGGTTCAATTAAATTAAGATCCGGTGTTAGTGCATTAAGATATAGATTACATAATAAAGAAGGTTTACTAAATCTTATTAACGATGTAAATGGTCACATAAGAAACCCTAATAGATTGATACAATTAAACTATATTTGTGTAAAATACGATATAATATTAAAATATCCTGAAAAGTTAACTTGAGATAATGGTTGATTCTCGGGATTTTTTGATTCAGATGGGTCAATTACTATAAAGAGTACCGATGGACAATTATCTATTTCTGCAGGTCAAAAGACTTCTGAGCTATTAACACCTTTAGTTGAACTATATGGGGGTTATGTCTATATAGATAGAGGTGGTAATGGTTCATTTAAATGATATATCACTAAGAAAGAAGATGTACTTAATTTGATTGAATATTTTAAAAAATACCCATCTAGATCAGCTAAAAATAATAGATTACATCTTGTACCTAAGATATATGAATTGAAGAGTAAGAAAGCTCATATTGCTCTTTCAGGATCTTTATTAGCTAAAAGTTGAGAGACTCTTATGGCTAAATGAAAAAATTATAATGTTTAAAGATATGGTCCAAACAATTTAGAGGCTACCTCTAAAATGTAGCATCCAGAGGTTTATATCTTAATTATACCTGGATTCGGTATAATAAGTACAACTATCTCATCTAACTCTAGCAAACCTATATTCGGTTACATCGGTATGGTATACGCTATGTTATCTATTGGAATCTTAGGATTTATCGTGTGAAGTTGAGTAAAGATGGCTTCACCTTATAGTGATATAAGGAATATAATTAATTTCGCTATATGCTGGAACAGTTTAGTGCTAATTGGTACCTTACATGGTAAAAATCTAATTAGTTATACTCAATCAGCAGACAATCTGTCCCTGTATTTAAATGAAGACAAACAGAGCGTCTCAGAGACTACACGCGAAACATCTTTGAATTTTTCCCCTTTTCGTGCTTATTATACTACATTATTTAAAAACAGTGACCATTTAACTAATGAATGGTTAACTTGATTTATTGGATTTGCAGAAGGAGATGGGGCTATTCAAACTTATGATAAAGGTAGAAGAGTTCGTTTTGTTCTTACTCAAAAAGAAAGTGATATACTATACAAAATACAATTTAAACTTAAGATAGGTATAGTTAAACATTATCCTCAAGGGAAAAGTGGTAAAAATAATGATTTTTATAGATGAATGGTTGATAACCCTTCAGATATTTTACTATTAGCTTTTTTATTTAATGGGAATTTAGCTCAAAACCATAGAATTGAACAATTAGCTCTATGAGTTAAAGCTTTAAATAATCGTTTTGGCTCTAGTATTATAAAGTTTAATAATACTCCTGTTTCAATTACTTTAAAGGATAGCTGACTATCAGGGTTCACAGATGCTGAAGGATGTTTTAATGTATCTGTTACAACAAATTCAAGATATACATTAGGTTGTGTAATAAAAATGCGTTTTATATTAGATGTACCACAAAAAGATAATATTATACTAAATAAAGTATATGAATTATTTGGATTTGGTAAGGTATCATTAAGATCTGGTACAGACAATGTTTATCGTTTTACTATTACTGGATTTAAAGCGTTGAATCATGTAATAGCCTACTTTAAAATGTTTCCATTACAAACTAAAAAAACTTTTTCTTTTGAAAAATGATTAACTATTCATAATCAAGTGTCAAATAAATTACATTTAACTAATGAAGGATTATCACAAATAAGAACTCTCCAAAAACAAATTAATTTAAATAATAGTACGACAAATAAAACAGGAAAAGCTTAAAGATGAAGATATAGTCCGACACTTCTTGCGAAAGAAGCATACAATTTCGTATGGGTAAATAGAAAAATATTTATTAACAATTTAGCATCACATGTATACAGTGGGACTAGATGTCGACACAAGAGCCTACTTCACGGCCGCTACATTAATAATTGCAGTACCTACAGGTATTAAAATATTCTCTTGATTAGCAACATGTTATGGAGGATCTATCAAAATGACACCTTCTATGTTATTCTCATTAGGATTTGTATTCATGTTCACAATCGGAGGGTTAATAAACCACTTAGCTCTCCCTTTAAAGATCACCATATGCTGGGAACTTCTAATAACTATGCTACTAGGATTTATACTAAATTCAGTGACAATGTATAGTTTTGAACAATCAGCAGGAAACCAAAGGATATTTAATATCTTAGTAGGTTCCTCAGAGACTAGACGTGATCCTCATATATATTATATGAGAAGATATAGTCCGTGAAATAAGCATGCGTTAACTTATTTATATAATAATAGTATTAATTATAATAAAACTATTATTCGTCAGTATTCAACTTCTAGTAATAATATAGAAGATTACATAAAAAACCTAGATTCTATATATATATACAATAACTTTAAAGAAGATAAAAGCCGTATATTAAAAGAACAAAAAAATCAATCAGGTATTTATCTTTTTATCAATAATATAAATGGTCATACCTATATAGGTAGTTCTGCACATTTAGCCGCTAGAATGAAAAATTACCTTAATACTGCTTTTTTAAAAAGTAAACAGAATATGAACATGCCTATAGTAAAAGCTTTACTTAAATATGGTCAATCAAATTTCAGTTTACAAATTTTAGAGCATGTTAGTGTAGATATATTAACTGTAAGAGAAACATTTTATATAACATCTGTTTTACCGCATTATAATGTATTAAAACAAGGTTATTCTTCTTTAGGTTATAAACATACAGAAGAGACGAAACAATTATTATCTAAATTAGCTAAAAATAGAACACATAATGAAAAAACTAAAGGACTAATAGCTAGAGCTTTAATTGGTGAAAATAATCCTTTTTATAACAAAAGTCATTCTATTGAAAGTAAAAGAAGAATGATAGAAGCTAATTCAGCTTACCCTGTTTATATTTATAATTCTTTTAAAGAATTATTAGTTATTTTTCCTTCGGTATTAACTATAGCTAGTAGAATAAATTCTAACCATTCTACTATAGTTAGTAATATCGAAACCCAAAGTTTATTTAGAGGTGAGTGATATTTCAGCAATATACCATATAATATTGAGGATAGTCCTCAAATTAAGGATTGAGAATCTTATGAAAGTCAAAATTTAATAGACAATATTACTAAGAATAGCCATATTAAAAGAGCTGTATTTGTGTATGATAATAATATGAATTTTCTATCTAAATATGATGGAGTAACTGACGCTCAAAAAGCTTTAAATATTAATCATAGTACAATTAAAAAGTATGCAGAAATAAATGCTCCTTATAAAGATTATATTTTTAGCTTTGAGAGATTAAATAAGTAAACCATGTTATTCGTAAGTGGTGTTGTATTAGCTAACGCTTCATTAGATATCGCATTCCATGATACTATTTGAATTTTAGGGTTAAGTATTTTAATGTTTAGTTTATTTGTTATGATCAAGACAGTATCTTATACCCCTATCTCTAGTCTAAATAATAATTACTATTATAATGATTTATCAGCCTTTCACCTTAGGGCTGATAATAATAACTATAAAGAATATATAAAAATGTTTTGAGTAGGGCTAATAGACGGAGATGGTAGTATTCAAGTAAACCATTGACGTAAACAGTCCTTACAATACAGATTAGTTATAAAATTATCTAACCTTAAATCTAATTATAATATGTTGATTGAGATAGCTAAAGTAATAGGTGGAACTGTAAGGGTTACCGGAAAAGGGGTTGATGTTATTTGAGTTGTAAATAAAAAGGAAGAAATTATTGAAATAATAAAAATATTTGATACTTATCCTCTTTTAACTTCAAAAAAAATCTGTCAACTTGAATTCTTAAAAACATGTTTAACTGAAACTTCAGTAGAAAAATACTTATCCACGAGAAATACTAAATTTAAAGAGCAATTCGCTATTATAAACGCTAATATTGATTTTAAGTTGCCTACTTACTTTAAAGGATGATTGTCTGGATTTATAGAAGCGGAAGGTTGTTTTTCTATTCGTAAATCGCATGCACATTCTTTCTCAATAGGACAAAATGACGACCTTTATTTAATAGAGGCTATAAAACAGTATTTTGAAGCATCAAATAAGGTTCGTAATCCTTATGATAACTTCTATTTTTTAGAAGTATACAAGAAAGAGGTATTAGCTAAAATAGCGGGACATTGTACTAACTACCCTTTGTTAGGTGAAAAGTTAGAGTCTTTAAAAAAATTCAACAAAATTCTTTAGTAAGTGTCATGTAGTCTTGTCACCATGAAAAATTCCATACATTTTTCGGTAAAATTATTTGATTAATTTTGCTAACGGTGAAGTCTACACCTCTATTGGCCATTTAAATACATTATTAATAAAACAGATTTTGACTTACTTTTATCTAGATATCTACGAGGTATTTTTATTAATAATGATGGTCGTAATTATATATATGAATAAAATATTAGCAACAAGAGAAAATAAGGGGTTATTTTACAATTCTGCATTAAAGACTAGATCGTATTCTGGTGGTAACTCTTTCCCTCCCGGGGACCCTTCCGATACAGGGTCCCTAATCCCCCGTAAGGGAAAAGGATTAGATCCTCATTGAGTAACTGGATTAGTAGATGCTGAAGGTTCTTTTATTGTTTTTATAAAATTAAATCCCAATAACAGTAAGAATCTAGTACGGCAAATACAACTGTCTTTTGAAGTATCTTTTCATATTAAAGATATAGAATTACTATATAAATTAAAATCCTTTTTTGGAGAAGCAGGTACGATTTTTATCCCATCAACTAGAAAAGATGCTAGATTAAAAATAACAGGATTGAACGAGATAGTTAATTTTATAATTCCTCATTTTAAACAGTACCCTTTACATGGTATGAAAAAAATAGATTATGATCTATGGTCTGAATGTGCAGAATTGTTACAAAGTAAGCAACATTTACAAGAGAAAGGGTTAAATAGAATATTATCAATAAAATCTGTACTTAATAATGGATTATCAGATAAATTAAAAGCTCTTTTCCCTTCTGTAATAGCTATAGATAGACCTGTTTTGGATGTTGCCAATATTCCATTAAATCCTAATTATGTCAGTGGGTTTACCGAGGGAGACGGTTGCTTTACTGTAAATATTTCTTCTAATACTAATCAAATTACTGCCTATTATATAATTGAGCTACATAAAAGGGAAGTTCCTTTATTATCAAGCATACAAAAATTTTTTGGAGGGGTGGGTTCTACAAATATCTCATTAAGTAGAAATACCGCTCGATTTTCTATAAGTAAAAAATCAGACTTGATAAATAAGGTATTGCCTCATTTTGATGCACATTTATTGGAAGGTAATAAGCTTAAAAATTATCTAATCTTTAGAGAAATTGTACTATTACTTGGTTCTAAAGCGCATTTAACTCAAAAGGGGTTTGATAAAATAAAACTTCTTAAAGAGGGTTTAAATAATTAAAGTAGATAATATATTAGGAGTAAAAAATATAAAGACGAATATATGGCGTATATATACTTTACTTATTATTTTAATGCAGATAATAAGAAAGAACGTGCTAGATAATACCGTGGAAACCAAAGATAATTTATTTATTTCTATATTTAGGGTTTTTCTAGGGTTTGTCCTTATGTGTTTTCTTAATGCGGAAAATAGAAGGGTGGTTAGATTAAGCTAACTGAATATTTAATGCACCGCGCTAGCGCAAGCGTATATATGAAGCAGGTCAAATCTACCCCATGTAAGGTAATACCGTGGAAACCAATGTTAATAAATATCTAAATTTATTATCGAGTAGGATCCGTAGAGACTAAACGTGACAATCGAAAGTTTATTAAGTTAAATAATTAGATAAGTTATAGTCCGATCCACTGCGTGAGCAGTGTTGTATGTAAAGATTTGAGCAACTTAGCTGACTTACTACGTAGTTGCTCAAATGGGCCAGAATAGTATATCTTCTTTTAAATACTATTTTGCAACTGACTATATGCTGGAAACTGTATTATTTGTATATTGTTTACTATTTATTAATACGTTTTATCTTTATAAACTAGATGTTAGTAAGAATAATATTCTTTTAAATAGTCAAAATAACAATATCACAATAAGTTATAAACTTATGAGTACACAATCAGCAGAAAACTGTAAAGGATTCTCAGAGACTGTACGTCAGTTACCTAATAATGAAGATTATAAGTTTTGAAATTGATTTGCAGGTATAATAGATGGTGATGGTAATTTTGATATTAGAACTCTTAATAATAAAAGAGTTATTAAGCAAATTAGAATTAAATTACACAATAGGGATGTTAGAATATTAACACGTATACAGGATTATTTACATATGGGAAGAATTATAGCAGATAAAAATAAGCCATATTCAATGTATGTAGTATCTACCAAAGATGCTATGTTACATATTATTAAAAATATAAATGGCTTAATTAGACTTAAAGTGCCCGGATTTAAAGAGGCTTGTAGTTCATATAATATAACTTATATTGAAGCTAATTATAATATAGGTTTATATGATCCCTATTTTGCTGGGTTAATAGATACTGACGGAAGTATAGTATTTAATTATGCAGGTAACAGAATAGAATGTAATTTAGAATTCCAATATAGTGAATATACATCGAAATTAAATTTTGATAATACTATTTTAAATTGTAAACCAACTATTGTTTACCGTAATAAATCTTCTAAATTAAATGGTCCTAAAGATTACGCATCTATCGCTTTTAGATTTCAAAACGTTAATAGTATGCTATTTATATATGATTATTTTATGCATAATAGATTATATTGTGATATGAAATTCTATAGAGTATCTAAGATTAAACCTTTTATAGAAATTAGAAAATATAAAACAGCACCTAGATATAGTATAGAGCATAAAATATATTCAGATTTTATGATAGATTGATTTAAATATGAGAACCCTTTATGATATAAAGTACCTTGTGTTAAAAATTCTCTATTATATAGCGATAAATAGAATATTTATTATAGGTAAAGAGACAGTCCACAATTTATATTATATAAATTGCATTTTCTTTTTTTTCTTATATACTTATCTAATATTATTTATATAGCGAAGAGTTATTTTTCTAACTCGTTTCCTCAAAAGTATGTTAAATCTACTCTTTTTTCAAATATTTATCCTAGATATCCAAAACGTTTTTATTCTACCTCTTCTATAGTTAAGAAAAGCGTAAACTTTCCTTCTGACTCTTTTAATTTTGAAAACCCTTCTCTAAATAAACATCAGATTTGCTTTGATTTTAAAGACATGCGTGGGTGTTACTTATGGACTAATAAAGTAACAGGTAAACAATATATAGGTAGCTCTAGAAATTTAAGTTTAAGACTTGCTGCATATTATAGACCTAGTTATTTAAAATTACAAAGTGATAGAGGGAGTGCAATAAGTCGAGCTTTACTTAAGTATGGGCACGAGGGTTTTTATTTATCTATTTTAGTGTTGAATTCAACTCCGGTTATTTCGGGTCTTGATAATTACTCTCCTGGTAATATACCTGATTTTGTTTCTATGGAACAAAGTTTTCTTGATAATTATATATTGGAGTATAATATTAATAGAGTTGCTAGTTCTAAATATAATACTCTGATGGATTCTGTAAATCAAGGAGTTAGCAACCCGTCTTATAAGGGGGAGGAAGCTTTTGTGTGAGATAAAACTCATTCAGATGAATTAAAAACTCTCTGATCAAAGTCTAGAGGTAAACTTAGTATTTTTGTATATTCTAAAAGAACTCTTGAATTTGAGTGCTTATTTCCCAGTGAAGCAAAATTATCTGCTTATTTAAAAATTAGCATATCTTTAGTTAAACAGATAATTAGTGAGCTTAGTTCTTTTGAACATGATGCCATTATGTATGAAGATTTTGTAATATCCTTAGGACCCCTTAAACAAGATTGGTTATCTGCCAATTTAAAATTTTTACCAATTAAATCGAGCTCAGATACTAAAGGAAAACGAAATATGACTATATATGGCTTTAATCCTGACTCAAATGAATATAAAATTTGACTTTCTAAAGGGGATTGTTTGGAAGACTTAACAGGATACAGGTATACAAATATAAGAACTATTAATAAAAGAATAGATAATAATATTATATATAAAGGGTTTTATTTACAAACTAAACCTTTTAAATACTTCTGGGGATAGCTATTAATTAATAGGTTTTATTTATACAAGATGGAACCACGATTTGCTTTTATAATATAAGTAAAATTAAGCATTTTCACTATGTATTAAGTATGGGTGCAGTATTCGCAATGTTCGCAGGGTGATACTTCTGAATACCTAAAATGTTAGGATTAAATTATAACTTAACATTAGCTAAAATACAATTCTGATTATTATTCATAGGGGTTAATCTTACATTTTTTCCTCAACACTTCTTAGGACTACAAGGAATGCCTAGAAGAATAGGAGACTATCCTGACGCATTCGCAGGATGAAACTTAATTAGTAGTTTAGGATCAATAGTAAGTGTAGTTGCAGCTTGATTATTCTTATACCTGGTTTACAACCAATTAGTTGAAGGTAAAGTTGCAAGTAGAAACCCTTGATTAACACCAGGATTCTACACTGATATCTTACAAGCTAACTTAAACAGAAGTTATAGTAGTTTAGAATGAGGATTATCAAGCCCACCTAAACCTCACGCATTTGTAAGTTTACCACTACAATCTAATAATAGTATAATATTATTTTTAGGTTGTATGTTAATAGGGATGATAGGAGGGCTATTATTAAAATCTGGATTTTTGGGTTCAGAGTTAAAAAAAAAATTTATAGATGATTTGACTTTAAAAAAATTTATTTTTAATTATATATTTTGTGTAATTATTTTAACATTTGTATTAATGTTCTTTGATAGTATCATAAATACTGTTTATTTAGATGATGGAACTATAAATAAAATAGGAGAAACTGCTACAAAAGTCGCTAAAGAAACTAATTTAAATCCTTCAGGTAAACTAAAAAATGTAGGACTTTCAACAACAATAGTTGGAATATTAAGTGGAGGTGCAAGCCTAGTGGTAAAAAGTGGTTCTCTTTCAGTTAGAGACATATTTTATACAGCAACAGGTAGTACGGTGACAGGTTTGTATACCTTAAATACAATTACTAAGAAAGATATACCTATAAATTCAGGTACAAATATTAAAGATAATTTACCTAAAGATTCTTATCCTGGAAAATCTATGATTGAAAACGGAGATAGTTACTCATTTATAACTCAAGATATATTAGATTTTTTAGATATTTATTTGTTAATGCATAATGCATTATGATATTTACTTTTTACACTAATTATATTATTAATAGGTGTTAAAGTATCAAACAACAAATAAAGTATAAGTTGAATAAAATCTTTACTTAACAAATAATAGTATATATAAATAACTAGAAAAATTCTTTATTATTTGAGGAAAGAATAGTACTCTTTTCTTTTTTTTTAATTGAATAGTTTTAGTAATTAGTAAGATTTTTTTTATTGATAATTTAAATTGATTCATTTTTAATTTTGAGGATATTTGCTATATATATGTTAATACTAAAAATAAGAAAATATTTTAGTATGAAACTAAATTTAATAAATTGTATGTAGTAAAATTCTCTTTAAGTAATCTTACATTTGGAGTATGACTAATAGATTAGTTATACTTCAAGCCTCATTAGCTCAATGGTAGAGCACGATACTTCTAATATTGGGACCTTAGTTCGACTCTGAGATGAGGTATATTTCCTTAATAATAAATAGTTTATTAACTAGAACTTGCTCTTTAATTACTGACTATTTTTGCATCTAGGTTATCTAAAGTTTAATGTATAGCGTACTTACTAATATATATGTAGCGCATTAATTATATATTATTAATTTTTTATAATGTAAAAGGAATATAAACTAGCATTATATAGCTCTAGCTTTAGCTTGCGAAGCTGCAGCTGCACAAATAAAAATGAATTTTTTACCCATAACTGTTATTTCAATAATTGAAAATCTATTATTAATGTTGCCTGCATTATTAGTAGTTGCATACGTAACTGTAGCTGAAAGAAAAACTATGGCTAGTATGCAAAGAAGATTAGGGCCAAATGCTGTAGGTTACTACGGTTTATTACAAGCATTCGCGGATGCCTTAAAATTAATATTAAAAGAATATGTAGCTCCTACACAAGCTAATTTAATATTATTCTTCTTAGGACCTATAGTAACTTTAATATTTGCTTTATTAAGCTACGCTGTTATACCTTGAGACGTCATGGGTAGCTTTTTAAATTCTATATCTTATATTATAATTTTTATATTTAGCTATATTTTATATAAAAATAAAATAATGCACTATTTTGCAATAGTCCCCAGCATACGTTTAGTTATAGATAGTTTACATATTTTATATTGTTTTTTTAAAAGATACATTCTTTTATGCTTAAATATTCCTAACAGTAAGGATCTTGAAGAGGCTATATTATTCAGTAGTTGTTTAAATAACAAAGTTAATTCTGTAATAGAGTACTTACCTAAAGATAGCACATTTAACGCTGTAAAATCACATAAAATAAAAATGTCAGGCAGTGAGTTTAATCAATGATTCACTGGATTTTCAGACGGAGAAAGTAATTTCTATATAATTATCACTAAGACGGTAATAAGCTTTAGATTTTCTATTAAGCTTCATATTGATGATAAAGATGCATTAGAATTTATCCAGGCTAGATTGAATTGTGGTAATATATACTGTACTCAAACAGCGGCTAGTTTTGAGTTAAATAATATAAATCACATTAAAACTAAATTAATACCTTTATTTGAAAATTTCCCTTTAAACGGTATAAAGTATTTAGACTACCTGTCATTCAAAAAAGCTATAGAGTTAAAAGATAACAACCAACTTTCAAAGGATAAGAAATTAGAGTTAATAAATGAACTAAAGAATAATATGAATTCTAAAAGAATAGAATATAATATGCCTAAAGACCACAGGATAAATATAACACCTTATTGATTATTGGGCCTTATTGAGGGAGAAGGTACTTTCTGTCTAATGAACCCTAAAACCTTTGGTGTCTCCTTCTCTTTAAGTCTTACTGCGTCTCAAGCACCTTTGATTAACGCGATAAAGGAATATTTAGAAAATTTATTAATAAAAAATACTAAGGCCAAATTATTTGCTAATAGTAAAGAAATATTAGATAAAGTAATATTTGTCTATAATAGAGAAAAAAGATTAGAAAATGATAAACCTACTATAGAAATAACTATAAAGCAAGTGCAATTTCTAACAGAAAAGTTTATACCTCTGCTACATAATTTACATTTTGTAACGAAAAAGTATAAAGATTTCTTAGACTGAACTTTTATTCTATCTTTAATAAATAAAGGAAAACATACTACAAATGCAGGAAAGAATCTAATTATTCAAATAAGTAAAGGTATGAATGACAAAAGATTATCTACCTTAAACCTAATTTCCACAAAACTCGATCAAAGTTTAATAGATCAAGTATTAAATATGAAAGATGTTTATATCAAAAACGAAGAAGGTTTAAGAATAAAAGCTTCAGATAATACCCTTGTAAATAGACAACTTTTTTATTTATCCGCTGAAGGGTTAAATGGAGAAAATTTAGTGTTTTTAAATTCTGAAACTTGTGCAAATTACTTTGGAGTTAGTGCTCAAACTATTAATACTAGAATAAATAATAAATTAGCAATAACAAATAAAGATAGTGTAAATTTTATAATAAAACGTAAATCAATAATATAAAACCATTATAATATATAAGATAAGCTGTTTACTCCTAATTCTAAACAGCTGCCCGCCTGCCTAGTCGCCGCCTGCTATCATAGAAAAACAATACTACCTCCCGTGACCAGTTCATAGGGTAATATAGTCAAACTCCGGGGAACTCCTAAAGCTTATAATACTAAGCCATATATGAAAATGTATGAGTGGCTGAAGTAATTACTCAGGTATAGTAACAAGTTATAAGATAAATCAAAGTTAGGCTTTGGAATATGGACAATCGCGGATCTAAGTCAGCAATATAAGGGCGTAAGCTTTTTATTACTGTAAAAGAGCAACGAGCAGACGGCTATAGATATTTATAATATCATTGTAAATATTTAAGGTGTGCTCTAATTAACTTAGAAATAAGTTATCGCAAATTGTGTGTTAAAAATAATCATGATTCACCATTAATTGGAGAGGTTGTTGCAAACCTTAATTCTTCAAGAGTTAATTCATAGCTTGCGCAGCCGTAATTATTCAACATTTAAAAATAATCTCGATAATAACGAGGAGTTGTTTAAACCACAAATAAATCCTTGATTTATCACAGGGTAGCTTTAGCTCTTTATTTTTTATAGCTAAAGCTATAAAAAATAATAGCAGCACCGATGCTGAGGGTAGTTTTATGTGTAATATGACAAGAAAACCTAAGTACAAAGCAGGACCGCTTGCGCTAGCTTGCGCTAGATAAATTCAACCTGTTTTCCAAATTAAACTTCATGTTAAAGATTCTTCGGTTATACTAGGAATTCTACAAAGTTTAGGTAATATTGGAACAGTTAATATTGGCCAATCTACTTGTAATTTTAGAGTAAGAAAATTGCTGCTTCACGTGCAGAGATAATACAACTAATCGAATTTTTTGATAAGTATCCTTTAATTAGTAGAAAAAAAGGAGATTATTTAAAGAAGTTGTATCTATTATCCAATTAAAAGAACACTTAACTACTGAAGGTTTTCAAAGAATTGTTAACATAAAAGCAACTATAAATTACGGTTTATCAAAAGAATTACAATTAATGTTTCTGCTATTATTTTTTATAGCTTTAGCTATAAAAAATAAAGAGCGAGAAACTATTCCAGTAGCTCGTCCTTTAAGAGAACCATGTGTAATTCCAGATACACAGTGAATATCAGGATTTACAGCTGGTGATGGAAATTTTTCCGTTTCTCTAGATAGGGGTAAATTTAAGTCTCTTTTATTTAAAATTACTACGAAGTAGGCTCCACGTGCCTACAACATGAAAAAGACGAGGTATTATTGATAGCAATTAAAGATTATTTAAAATGTGGAAATTGTTATATAAGAAAAATAGAAAATGCTTATCCTTCACGTGGATCAGGATTTTAAAGTTACCAGATTTTCTGATATTACTGATAATACCTTTTTTCAAAAATAATCCGGTATTAGGTGTAAAATCTTTAGATTTTAAAGATTGATGTTTAGTAGTCCCTCCGGGACAACGGATATAGTAAAAAAAAAAGAAGATAAATTAGTGCTGCTCTTCGTAGGAAGAAAATGTTTTAAGAATAAAAGAAATTCAAAAGCATATGAATAGGGGAAGAAATGTTTAATTAGTACAGTTTGCATTAAGTATGGACCTGGATTATCTCTAGGTGATATGGAATTAGGTATACTATTTATGTTAGCCGTATCATCATTAGCTACATATGGTATATTATTAGCAGGATTTTTCAAAAAGTCCTTCCATAATGAAAATTATGGTTTCTTACCCAAATGAATTTCAAGAAAAGCTTTTAATAAGTCAACTTGAAGCGAAGGATGTTTTAGTAAGTCTGTTTTAACTAATAACTTTAGCTTAATCAGTGGCTATTTATTAGTATACTTATTAATATTAAAACATCAACGTTCAACGACTAAGTTAGTTTATTATATAACATTAATAGACATACTTGTAGGATTGGGGGTTTTTATCCTTTTTATTTTGTTCTTAAATATAATAATACGCCATGATGTGGCCTGATTAAATTTAAATTTTTATATATTGCATATTCTTATAAACGAATCTTTTTTCCTTTATGTTAATAAAATCAAACCTATAGTAGTGATAAATAGAATTAGTACGGTGTGACCAATAAGATTATTAAGTACTAAGTTTAGTATACATAATATAATTAGAGGCGATGCGAAATCTTTATTTGTTCGGAACAGTAGCTTCTGTTCTAATGGCGCATTTAAACATTCTTATTCTACTAAAGCAGAAGCAGCTAAATGTACTTTGGCAGAAGATAGTAAAAGGGAGTTTAGTTACTTGCCGGATGAAATAAAAGCTTTACATATTTTATATATAAAGGATCTGTATAAAGACAGAATAGCCCCGGTAATTCCTTTTGATACGGATTTAACTTTAGATTCTTGTGATAATTTCTCCGATGTTAAAGAAAGAACGGGGTTCTTAAAGAAATGAGGATCAAAAGGGGGAATTTATCTTATACAATATAAACATAATCCTCTTATTTACTATATAGGTAGAACTACTCTTTTTAAAAGAAGATTTAATAATCATATACAAGCCGACAGTAATAGCAAATTCCATCTTTTTTTTAAATTAGTTGGTTTAGAATATTTCAAATTTTCTATAGTAGAAGTTTGTTCTCCTAATGAACAAGGAATAAGAGAAAACTTTTATTTACAAAAATTTTTACCTCTACTAAATTCTACTTTTTCTTCTTCTTTTTCAGAATCTGATATTTATACTAGTTTGACTGATAAATTAAAAAATTTAAAATCTGAAACCTTGTCGCTAGAAATAAATAGCAATAAACCTATACCTGTGTTTGTATATAGCCTGGACGATACAAGTATAAATAAAAAATTAGTTAAATATAATAGTATGGCTGAGGTTATTAAAAAAGAGGAAATTTCTTATAATACTCTTTTATTATTTAGAGATACAAATGTACCATTTAGAAATAAATTATATCTAACTAGACCTATAATAGATTTTGAAAATACATTTGATAAAATTAAAGAAATATTAAAAGAAGTAAAGTTATATGTAAATACACCTCAAACAGTTTGAGCGTACGACGCTAAAACTTTAGAATTAGTAAAAGGTAGTCCTTTTTCATCAAAAACATTAGCATCTAGTGAATTAGGTATCAGCCGTAATGTTATTAATTACTTTTTAGACACTGGAAAACCTGAAGGGGTTAAAGGTACCTATTTATATAGTAGACCGCTTAATGATAAAGAAATTCATAATTTGTTAAATATTTCAGAATCTATTTCGTTAGGGAATAAATTAGAAGTATGAGCATATGAAGCTAAAACTTTAAATTTAATAAATAATGCACCTTTTTCTAGTATATCTGCAGCGGCTAATTATTTTAATGTTGAATATAGAACAATAAGTCGACATTTGGATACTAAAGTAGCTACAAATAAGAATAATTTATTTGTATATTTCTTTAAAAAAGAAATAAATTTAGATTTAAAGACTGAACTTATTAAAAACACAATAAAGTTTTCTTATGCTCGTATGGTAATTTGAGCTTATAGAAAAGATGAAGATGGTAAAATGAATTTATTGCCTGATCAACCCTTTAAAACTACACGTGAAGCTGCTCGTATTTTACATATACATAACACTGTTATAAAAAAATACCTAGATACTAATAAAGATTATAAAGGGTTACTTTTATATAGTAGCCGTATAATTTAAGGTTTAAATAGCCTTTCGCTAGACAAGTATAGTGATTTAGCGTGCTTCCTTCTTACCCTTTTCACGTGTTAATGAAAAGGATTAGACAGGGTGCATATCTTACTCCTATAACGTATTTGTTAGCTAGGTTAGTTTATTTCTAATATATGTATAAATATGCGTTCGTTCGTTCGTTCGTTCGTTCGTTCGTTCGTTCGTTCGTTCGTTCGTTCGTTCGTTCGTTCGTTCGTTCGTTCGTTCGTTCGTTCGA
>SRPW01000526.1:0-19807 GCA_018360225.1 Claviceps pusilla | reverse complement strand
CTAACCCTAACCCTAACCCTAACCCTAACCCTAACCCTAACCCTAACCCTAACCCTAACCCTAACCCTAACCCTAACCCTAACCCTAAGCTTAAGAAAATCTATTATAGCCTCTTTAACTCTTCTATAGTTAATATAGAGCTTTATTAATAACTCCTTACTTCTATTAGTAGTGTTCCTAAGTGCTATAATACCCTTTATAGTTACTTACTAACTTATAAAGGGGTTATAAGTAACCTTAGAAAATGCTTTTATATTAAAGAGGCTATAACCTCTATATAATAGATAATAAAAGGCAATAACTCTTTTATAAGTAATAAAACGCTATTTATAGATAGAAAATATAAAAGAGCTATAGTAACTCTATAATCTAAAGCCCTAAATTATAGAAAACCTCTATATTCTTCCCCCTTTCTATAGAAATACTTTATCTATAGTAAATAAAGGTACTAGTCTATAAACTACCCTTAATATAAACAGTAAAAGGTAAAAAAGAAGTAGTAGAAAAGCAGTAAGTATAAAAACCCTCTAACTAATAAGAAATTTATTGCCTTTCTATAGGCCCTTAAAGGTCCTTCTAAGGAAAATAATAATAATAAAAGCTTTATAAATAATAATAATAATACTAAGGACTATATATAGGAATCTATAAATATATTTTTTATATTTAGAATATATAAGTAAAGGGCTAATCCTCCCTAAATTATATATACTTAGTTCTTCCTAACTGCTCTAACTTTACTAATTAATAATAATATTAATAAGAACCCCTTAAAGGATTATAGAATATCTCTATCTAAAATCTTTAAAGACTAAGCATTTATATATAGAATATCTAGTAAGGACTTCTAAACTTTTATTATATCTAATAACTACTAATGCTTTATCTTAGAAAAGAGATATATAGAAAAGGTTTTCTATAGTATCCTCCTAAATACTAGTGTAATTAGAATCTTAACCGCTAGAATTGCTTAGGTTAAGGCCCTTATTAAACTAAGCCTTACCTTTAAATTAAAGAGGCTTAGCTATATAATATTATATTTAGTGCTAGCTTAGTAACTTTCTATAGAATTCTCTAGGTTTTTATAGTCTTTAGTAATATTACTTTTTATGTTCTTAATATATTAACCCTATTTCTATTCTATATATTAAATATAAATAAAATAGGTATAAAGCTTAATAACCTTTAAAATATATTAATTTAAGGCTAAAAAAGAGTTCCTATTATAAGGAAATAGGGATATCCTTAGTAGACTTTTAAAGCTAAAAAAGCTATTATATTCTACCTTTCTAAGACTAAAATTTATTAACTTTACTAAAGATTTAGCTACCTTTCTATTAATAGGCTTATAAAGCTCTTAAAATATACTAATAAAGAGGCTTATATTAACTTAATATAGAAACTTATAAAGGAATACTATTATTATTAAATAAATAGTAAAGCCTTAGGCTAATTTAAGTTTTCCCTTAAGAATAATATTAACTTTAACTATAAGATTCTTATTAATATTCTCTAGATTAATAACTAGCTTATTTTATATATTATTAATATAGTAACTATATTCTAAGTAGCTAGATTCCTTAAGCTATAGAAGTAAAAGGCTTATAATATATAGAATGCCTTTAAAGAATGTAAAATTAATATATATCTTAGCCTACTTAACTAAATTATCTATAATACTAAAAAGAATTTTATATTTATTAATTTTAAGTATTTAGCATGCCTTTTAGCTATTAATATAAATAAAGTGCCTATAGAAGCCTACTAAAGTATTAGTAAGATTAAGAGGTATTACACTCTACTAAAAAGAGTGTATAATATTATTAAAAGTAAGGTTAGTAATATCCTTACTCCTTTATAATACCTTTAAATAGCTATTAAAGCTATTAATAACTCTACTAAGCCTAATAGCCTTATTTCTACCCTACTTATATTTAGTATATATTTATACCTAATAAATAAATTACTCTTAAGCTTCTTAGTTACTAAAAAAGCTATAGTTCTCTATAAGGCTACTAATAAAGCCTAAAAATGCTTTATAAAATAATAAGTTACTAATACTCTCTATACCTATTATAGACTTAATATAGAACTAACTTATTAATTAATACTATAGTTAAAGGTTTATATTTAGTATAAGAAAAGTAATTAGTATAGCCTTTATAAGCTTTTAAATATTAATAGTAAAATATATATATTAAAAATACTTAATAGTATAGTAAGGTTCTATAGTATTATTATAAAACCTTATATATATACTAAAATACTTAATTATACCTTAGGTATTATAAAAAAAGAGAAAAAAAAGCTATATAGTATTTATAAAGTAACTATAGAGAATAAAGAAACCTTTTAAACCCCTTATTAAGGCTTAAAATACCTAAAAAAGTATTTTTTTTATATTAAAAACTATAAAGAGATAGTATTATATTTATAAGCTAAAGAGCTAGGGATAATAAGCTAAAGGCTATAAGGCTAACTAAGGAAGCATTTTATTACCTTTTTAGTTAATAGGCTACTAAGGCAGTCCTTTACTGCCTTTTATAGTAATAAGTATTTAAAGGGAGATTCTATTAGTTTTTATAAAGAATTTATTAAGAAAAAAGGCACTAAAAAGAAGAAATATAAGGATAATATACTAGGGAATTTAATAATATAGAGGGAATTTAGAATATTTTAAGCTAAAGTAAAAAAAGGGGGTTAAACTAGAGAGAGGGAGTACCCCTTAGGGGAGCCTCCTTATAAAGGTAAATTTATTATTACCCCTTATAATATACTTAAGGAAAGAGGAGAAGCTAGTACTAAAAGAAAGGTATATAAGAGAAGGATAATAAAAAAGTAATAATACTAGGGGAATTTAAGGGGAGGGGTAGTGCTAAAGAGATTAATAGTGCTAGGTAAATTTATTATTACTATCTATAATAGCCTTAGTATATATACTAGTAGCTTAAAGTATAATTTACCCTTTTCTTTAGGGAAGGGCTTAAAAGTAATAAGGAAGGCTACTAGCTATAAAGAAAAAAAGAAGAATAGAAATAAAAGTATAAAGAGAGAAAGAGTTAAAAAAAAGTAGTATATAGGGGAGGAAGAGAAGGAATTTAATAATAAAAAAGAGAAACTAGTAACTCTAAGGTATTAGAATACTACTATAGTTTTTATTATAGTAAAGGAAAGGAATAATACTTAGCTTATAGTAAACCTTAAAAGGTAAGGTAAAATTACTATAAAAGGTAAACCTATTAAAAAGTTAAACTAAGCTAAGATTAATATACTATTAGTAAGAGGTATATTTAAATTTATAACCTTTAATAAAAAAAAGTATAGAAATTAATGCCTTTTTTACTCTTATATAGTGTAGGAAGTTAAGAGTAAAGAGACTAATTAGCTATATAAGAAATTAAGGCTTATAATTTAAGGGTATAGTAACTATAAGAAGATACTAATTCTTATATAATCTCTAATAATTTAAAGAGTAAGCTAGAGGTTAATTATAATATTAGCACTTTTATTAGTACTAAAGAAAATTTTCCTTTAGCTTTAAGATATTATATAGGCCTATATATAATTATAAACTAACCTTAGTAGGCTAATACTTATAAGACTACTAAAGTAAATTAAGTATTTATACCTAAAAGGTATAATAATAGAAGTTATTAAGCTATTATATAGTATTATAGAAGCTAGAATATACTTATAAGTAACTTATTGAAAGCACTATAAAGAAAAGCTTTAAATAAGTATATTTAGCTATAACCTATACCTTCTTATTACCTTAGGTAACACTAACTGCTTTAAGGTAGTTAGTATATAAACTAATAATATACTTAGACTTAGTAACCTTACTTTCTTTAATAAAGAAGAGGTTAAGCTTTAAAAGGCTAACTTTATAGTAAAACCTAAGTAAAAGCTAACCCTAAAAAGTCCCTTTATTTTTAATAGTTATATCTTAACTAATAATAGTAATAGTATAGTTATATTAACCTAAAAAGGCTAGAGTAATAACCTTAAAACTATTAAAGCTAATAATTCTACTATAAAGTAATAATATATTAAGGAATATGCTTAAGGAGCCTATATCTTAACTATATACTAATCTAAGGCAGCCTATAACCTTTCTATAGTAGCTTAAGCCTAAGAACCTAACTAAACTAATATAAATAAGCTTAATAAAAGAATTTGATAGTAAATTAATAATACTAACTATAGTTTAAGGTATTTTATAATAAATTTACTAATAGTAGTACTTTATATATTTATTAATAGCTCTTTTATAAATAATAAGGACCTAAGCTTTTAGATAGGCTTTATAATTATTATTAATAATAAGACTAAAAGCAGTGAAAGTACTAAATTTAAACTTTATAGGAATATTATTATATATAGCTCTATAAAAAGTAAGAGAGTTATAAAGAGTATACTTACTTCTAAGCTATATAGAATAGTATAAGGTGCTAATATAGCCTATACTATTAGTATAACCTTAAATACCCTTATAGAATGCCTTAAATTCCCCTAAATTCTAATAATAATTTACACTAACTTACTTTTACTATATAAGTGCCTTATAAAGCTAGGTATAACTAAGGAAAAAAGTTTAATAATTAATATTATAGCTTTCTAATAATTATATAAATATTATAAACTTATAGAAATCTATTAGATTAATAGAAATAATAATGTTATAGATACTATAATAAAGGCTTTACTTAATAAAGCATTAAAAACCTTTATTAACACTAATAAAGTTAATATTTAGATTAAAGGGTAGGTAAAGTATATATAAGCTATATAAAGGTAATAATAATAATAATAACTATAACTATTAGAATCCTTTGCTATAACTAATTATATCTCTCTATTTTCTTAGCAGGATCCACTTAATAATACTTTCTTTAACTAAGATTTTTATTTATTTTTTTAGCTACTTTTTAAGCAATTCCTTTTATAAAAAGAGAGAATTCCTTAGTATTAGAATTGCTCTTAATAGCAAAACCTTAGTGTAGGCAAAATGCTAGGTATAGCGTGTATAGGCGACTAGGTAGGTCCGCTATAACAATGCATACAGTTTAATTAGCTACACTGCTAACTGCATGCGTGGCTATAACACTACCTTTTTCCTTACTTTACAAGCTTAGCTCTTAGCTTAGAATATAGATAATTAAGAATCACACTTTTTACGTTGTTTTTGTTATACATGCATTTTAGTATTTGTTTTCCCTTTATAAGTTATTCCTAACAATAATAATATTAAGTTAATATTACCTTAAGAGGGAAATAATTATTATATTCAATTTAATATATATAGAAATTCTAATTTAAATATTATATATACCCTTATTTTAATTTATTATTTAATTAAAGAAAAGTAGTTATTATAATAAATTAAATATTTATATATTAATAGTATATTATAGGAAGAAAGGTACTAGGGAATAGGGAATATTCCTTTAGGATTTAATAGAGAATTATTTTAAGTAAAAGTGAAAAGGAATAAGTCTTAGTTAAGTAATACTACTAGTCCTACCTTTTACTTTAAGAGAGAATTTAGATTATATTCGCTCTACTTAATTGCCCCTGATTTCTGTACGACTAGCATAACACTTTAATTATAACTTATTAACTTTATTAAAAACCTAACATTTTATATATAAATTTTTTTAAATACCTTAATATATTTAATATTTTTTATATTTTATTTCTTTATAATTAAATATTATATATATTTAGTATAAACTAATTATTTAGCTATAAAAATAGTTCTATATATTATAAAATTTTTAGGTTTCTTTTAGCCTAAGCTTTTTAAAACTTATAAACTATAATACCCTAGTTTAGCGTTATATATTAGGTATCTTACTAAACATACCTATTGTTGGAATTGCTCTCAACGGCAAAACCTCGGTGCAGGCAAAACGCTGGGTGCAGCGTGTGTAGGCGACCGGGTGGGTCCGCCACAACGATGCACGCAGTCTAATTAGCTGCACTGCCGACCGCACGCGTGGCCACAACACTACCTTTTTTCCCTCACTTTACGAGCTTAGCCCTTAGAAGAATATAGATAATAGAGAATTACACTTTTTATATTGTTTTTATTATATATATATTTTAGTATTTGTTTTCCCTTTTCTAGGTTATTTCTAACACTAATTAATAGTTAGTAATAACTATAGATTTACTAGGTTTAACTATAAAAGAAGAGATAGCTTTTAAGGTATCTAAGACCCCTATTACTATACTAAGGAAGAAAACTCTACTATAATTAGTAAAGTTAGACTTTAATAAAGAAAGCCCTTACTATTAAGTAAATGCTAATATTTATTCTATTTATTATAGAAAACTATATTTTAAAGGTAGAAACCTCCCTTAAGAATAAATAAAAGGGTTACCTTTAAAGATTTAGCTACTAAAGCTATTAAAAAAATAACTATAGCTTTACTAACTTTTAATAATACTATCTAATAAGAAATATAGAAAAGAACTTATAATAATAATAGAGCACTATTAGTTACTAGCTTAGTTTATTTATTAAAAGACTTTTTTTTAAAGTAATATTTCTTATTTAATAGTGCTATTTTACTAAAATAGAAAGAAGCCTATAAAAACCCTAACCTTAGTAATATAATAACACTAGTCCTTAATGACTAAATTATATATATTATTAACTACTATAAGTTATAGAAGTAGACTAGAAAAGAGCTTATTAATAACTTTTAAAAAGACTTTTAAGACTAAAATATCTCTTACTTTTAAAAGATAAGCATATATTTTTAAAGTAGTTTCTAAGACTTTTTATAAGAAAATAGGCTTTTATTTATTAAAAGAATTTAACCTTTAATTCCCCTTTCCCTCTTTAAGTTACTTAAATATATAAATTAATAACTTAAGGATATATTCCCCTTTACTAAGGCTAAGATTTCCCTTTATTATTTAAAGCTTCTAATACCCTAGCTTTACCTATAACTAAGCTAACTATACTAGTTTATATAGAATCCTCCTTTAAATATAAGTTATTATCCTCCTTTAATACCTTTAAACTTAAATAATAACTCTTATAGACCCCCTTAATAACCTTCTTATCCTTTACCTTAGCCTAACCCTAATTTCCCTATTTATATACCTATTAACTAATTTAGCTAATAAAGGGATTTCTCTAAGAAGAACCTTAAGATTTTCTATAGAGATTTACCTAACTAAGTTTATTAGAATCTACTATATAATAATAACCCTAGTAGAATTCTAGATAACTAAATATAATAAATTTTAGGAGAATTAATAAAGGTATATATAAAAGAGGATAAATATACTAGGAAAATATATAATTTCCTTACCCTAAAGGTAAATATTTTCTAGAATAAGTATATCTATAATAATATCCCTTTAGAAATTTAAAACTATGCTTTTTTAATTATATTAATAAAGAATGCTTTTATATACTATTTAAATAAGTTAGCCTATAAAAGACTCTCTTTTAATAAGCTTACTACTTATATAAAGGATAACTTTAAAACTAAGAGTAATTAATACTTCTATAAAATTAAGTAGAATACTATAACCCTTTAGAAGGTTATTAATAATAACCCTAATAAGACTAAGCTATAATGCTTAGATATTTTTATTAAAAACCTTAAGAAAATCTATTATAGTTTCTTTAACTCTTTTATAGTTAATATATAGCTTTATTAATAACTCCTTACTTTTATTAATAATGTTTCTAAGGAATTTGCCCGCACCGCAGTAGCAACGCGGAACTGACTCTAAACCTTTTAAAAAGTGTAGAAAAAGAATCACTGTATCTGTTTTACCCTATCTCTAATAGTATATTAGTGCTAGAGCATAGGCATAGTAGATAAGGTAATATTAATAGATATTAATACTAGGAATTATAGCCTTATATAAAGCTACTACTACTTACTTATAAAATAGAGTAGCTTTATATTAATAGTACCTTAAGTTGCTTCTATATTACTACCTATATATAAGTAAATACTAAACTACCTTACTATTAAATATAATAAAATAGCTAAACTTATATTAGCTATAGTGCTAAAGAGTATATAGAATATTATTCTTTAAGTTAATAATATAGCCTTAATGTATACCTAATATAGCCTTCTTATGCCTTAAACCTATACTAAAATATTAATAAAATTAACCTTATTATTACTTAATAAGCCTATTATAATTAAAAACTTAAAAAAAGTTATTAAATAAGTAGTAAAGAAAGCTATTAATACTAGAAATATAATAGCTTTAAGCTAAGTTAGTATTATTACTAAAGGCACTACCTAACTACCTATTTAATAGATTTAGGCTATAATAGTAGTAATATTACCTTATATTTACTATAAAACTATTATTAAAAGTAGTATAATAGCTAAAGCTATATAAAACTACTTATTTAAAGAAACTATTATAGCTATTAACTAAGCTATTAGTACTAATACTACTATAGTAGTATATTACCTTTATAGTAATAATACTATAATTATATTTTAGGATATAGTAAAGCTTTATACTAATAATATAGCTTAAGTTAGCACTGCTTTTAGACTAAAAGTAATACTAAACTAATATATATTTAGTATTATTATTAAGGGCTTTTCTATATACTATATATAAAACTAAGAGAAGGATAATATTCTTTAAAATATAATTATAGCTAATAGGTAGGGTTTAGTAAAGGTTATAGTATAAAAGCTATATAGTACTATAACCTAATCCCCTTTAATTATTACTATTAATAGAGTTAATATAGTAAATAAGCTATACTATACTAGAATTATTTATAAAGCTAAGATATTTAAAGCTAAGCTTTATAATAATACTATCTATCCCTAATAATACTTTAAGTGCTTTAAATTTAGCTATATAGCTATACACTATACATTATCCCTATAGTATAGTTACTATATATTTAGTTAGTATAAGAAGAGTAAATAATTATACTTAGTGCTATTAAAAGCTATATAGAAATGCTATATTAACTGCTTAGGACCTTACCTTATATAGTTCTATATATATAATATTATAAATAAGTAATAAAACTATATATACACTATATACTTAGTATAGCCCCTAGCCTTTATTAAACCTTTTATACTAAAGAAAGATAGTTAAATAAAGGTATTTAGCTATAGCTAAAGAAGAAATATAAGTAACCTACTATTATAAAAGGCTTTACTATAAAAGTAAGTTAGTAAATTATATACCTACCTTCCTAATACTAAACTAGAATTAATATAGTGCTTATAAGCTATTATAAAGGCCTTTCTAAGTTAATAACCTATAGCTACTATAGTACTAAATAAGCTAAGCCTAATTTAATATACTATATAAAGTATATAATAAAGGTTATATACTAGAATATATAAAAGAAAACCTACCTTATATATTTAGCACTAAAGTCCTAACCTAAAGCTAATATAATAGTAATATAGAAACTAGAAACTATAAATAGTAAACTACTTAACCCTAGCCTTAGCTACTTCTAACTTACTACTTAAAGTAGCTATACTATAATTTAAGTAAACTATTAGTATAAGCCTAAGGTATAGTTAATATATATAGGCAAGGACTAGTGCTTAATAATATTAGTAGAATACTATATTTACTTAATATATTCTCTAACTTATAAACCTAATTAAATATTACTTCTTTTTAACTTTATAAAAGCTTTACCTTTAAATTATAATATTTTTATAAAAGACTTTAACTAACACTACTTACTTTAGAACTATTATAGCTAAATCTTAATAAAAAGTAATATACTCCTTATATTAATAATATAATAGTAGCTTAAACTTATAATACTATAGAGTAAAGTAACTTAAAGAATATAGGGTAAAAAGAATAATATTATTAACTATACTTAAGTTACCTATAATATAGAAGCTAAATTTATAAGGGGACTAAACCTTACTAAATCTAACTATATCCTATAGCTTATCTACATTAGCACTAGCCTAAGGCTATATAGTAACTACCTACTTTATTTTAAATAGCTATATATAAAAAATAACCTTATAATAGCTAAGGTAGTAATATAGTTCTACTATAACCTTACTAAACCCTTACTCTAAATATCTATAGAAATTAATAGCTATATAAAATAAATAATAGCTAAGCTTTAATTTATTATAAACTTAGTAGTTCTAAAGGAACCTTAAAGCAGTTCTAAGCTAAACTTATAGTAAAACTACTATACTAAAAAAGCTATTTAAAACGCTAAAAGAGTATTATAATAGTAGTAGATATTTTATACTAAGGAAAACTAATAACTTACTACTAATATAGCTTAAATATAGTACTAAACTATTAGTAATAAAAGGTATAATACCTAGCACTCTACTATTAAAGTAGCTATTACCTATAAAGGAAGCTTATAGAAACTTAAACGCTAGGCATAGCTTTATAGTAGACTATTACTAGAATAATAGCAAATCCCTACTCTTATTTAAAGTAAGGGTATAAACGCTATAACTACTAAGTTATACTAAAAGAAAGTAGCTATACTAGCTAACTATTTCTTCCCTTTCTTTTAAGCTTAACTTAATAATATACTAAAGAATTTTAATAATTACCTTAATACTATAATATTTCTATTAGAAAACTACTTTAATACTAATAAAATCTATAGTATTATTAAAAGCCTAGCTAGCTAAAAGGCATTAGAATTAAATAAACTTCTAGCTAGCTACTTTAAAGTATATAGTAAGCTACTAGCTAGGACCCTTGCCTACCTACTTAATATATATTACTATATTAGCTACTACTTAGCTTTATTTTAGTAAGTAAAAGTTATAATTTTTTATAAGCTAGGCAAGACTTTAATAGAGTAGTAAAGAGTAAGGGCTTAGTGCTTTATCTTACTTTTTAGTATTATTAATAAAGTAATAAAGGCAGTAGTAGTAAGTTAGCTTACCCTTATAGCTAAATTAAGTAGTATACTGCCTAACTTATAAATAAATAATAAAGTAAATAGGTTAATAAAAGTTATACTAAGTGTTTTAATAGAATTAGTATATATAGTATAGCACTATAGTAGTATTATATTACTACTTTAACTAAATATATTAGTAGCCTTTAACACTATTTACTATAAAAAACTAACTTATATCCTTATAGCTATTAGAATCCCTATATAAATAGTAGTATAAACTTACTTTTTTACTACTAAATATATTATTAACCTTTATTTTAATAGTAAATCTATAAGCCCCTTACTTATAACTATAAGTATACTATAAGGGTCTCTAATCTCTTTTATTCTCTTTCTACTTTATATTCCCTTTTTATATATTAAGCTTTAAGTAGTATATTCTATACTTATTATAGGCTTCTTTAATAGTATAAATATACTTATATATAAATATATAGTAAAGGAGATATATAATTGCCTTAAGGCTACCTAAGTAATTTACTAAGAATAGTCCTAAAAATTAAATCTTAAGTTTAATTTAAGGAAGAGTAAACTTATATACTTTACTAAGTAATATGCTATAATTATAATACTAGTTTAACTTAATACTAATATAGTATAACTAGTCTAATTTACCTGCTTTCTTAGAGTATAGGTTTATTATAAGCTTTACTAGAAAGTATACTAAAGTTAAGTTAAGTTAAAATTAGTATAATAGTAGCTTATACTTATATTACTAGTAGCTTTAACCTAAGAATACTTATTATATAATATATTACTTAAGAAAAAAAAACTTTTCGCGAATTCGCCTGCACCGTAGTAGCGATGCAGAACTGACTCTAAACCTCTTAAAAAGTATAGAAAAAGAATTATTATATCTGTTTTACCCTATCTTTAATAGTGTATTAGTGCTAGAGCGTAGGCGTAGCAGATAAGGTAATACTAATAGATATTAATAGTAGGAATTATAGCCTTATATAGAGCTACTACTACTTACTTATAAAATAGAGTAGCTTTATATTAATAATACCTTAAGTTACTTCTATACTACTGCCTATATATAAGTAAATACTAAACTACTTAACTATTAAATATAATAAAATAGCTAAACTTATATTAGCTATAGTGCTAGAGAGTATATAGAATATTATCCTTTATGTTAATAATATAGCCTTAATGTATACCTAATATAGCCTCCTTATGCCTTAGACCTATATTAAAATATTAATAGAATTAACCTTACTATTACTTAATAAGCCTATTATAGTTAAAAACTTAAAAAAAGTTATTAAATAAGTAGTAAAGAAAGCTATTAGTGCTAGGAATATAATAGCCCTAAGCTAAGCTAGTATTACTACTAAAGGTATTACCTAACTACTTATTTAATAGATTTAGGCTATAATAGTAGCAGTACTGCCTTATATTTACTATAAAACTATTATTAAAGGTAGTATAATAGCTAAAGTTATATAAAACTGCTTACTTAAAGAAACTATTACTACTATTAACTAAGCTACTAGTACTAATACTGCTATAGTAGTGTATTGCCTCTATAGTAGCAACACTATAATTATATTTTAGAATATAGTAAAGCCTTATACTAATAATATAGCTTAGGTTAGCATTACTTTTAGTTTAAAAGCAATGCTAAACTAATATATATTTAGTATTATTATTAAGGGCTTTTCTATACACTATATATAGAACTAAGAGAAGGATAATATTCTTTAAAATATAATTATAGCTAATAGGTAGGGTTTAGTAAAGGTTATAGTATAGAAGCTATATAGCACTATAACCTAATCCCCCTTAATTATTACTATTAATAAAGTTAATATAATAAATAGGCTATACTATACTAGAATTATTTATAAAGCTAAGATATTTAAAGCTAAGCCCTATAACAATACTATTTATCTCTAATAATGCTTTAAATGCTTTAAATTTAGCTATATAGCTATATACTATACGTTACCCCTAAGGTATAGCTACTATATATTTAGTTAGTATAAGGAGGGTAAATAATTATACTTAGTGCTATTAGAAGCTATATAGAAACGCTATATTAACTACTTAGGACCTTACCCTATATAGTTTTATATATATAATGTTATAAATAAATAATAGAACTATATATACGCTATATACCTAGCATAGCCCCTAGCCTTTACTAAACCTTCTATACTAAAGAAAGATAGTTAAATTAAGGTATTTAGCTATAGCTAGAGGAGAGATATAAGTAACCTATTATTATAGAAGGCTTTGCTATAAAAGTAAGTTAGTAGGCTATATACCTGCCTTCTTAATACTAGACTAGAATTAATATAGTGCTTATAAGCTGCTATAAAGGCCTTCCTAAGTTAATAACTTATAGCTACTATAGCATTAAATAAGCTAAGCCTAACCTAATATACTATATAGAGTATATAATAAAGGTTATATACTAGAATATATAAAAGAAAACCTATTTTATATATTTAGTGCTAAAGTCCTAACTTAGAGCTAATATAATAGTAATATAGGAGCTAGGAACTATAAATAGTAGACTACTTAACCCTAGCCTTAGCTACTTCTAACTTACTACTTAGGGTAGCTATACTATAATTTATATAAACTACTAATATAGGCCTAAGGTATAGTTAATATATATAGGTAAGGACTAGTACTTAATAATATTAGTAAAATACTATATTTACTTAATATATTCCCTAACCTATAAACCTAATTAAATATTACCCCTTCTTAACTTTATAGTAGCCTTGCCTTTAAACTATAGTGTTTTTATAGGGGACTTTAATTAATACTACTTACTTTAGAATTATTATAGCTAAACCTTATTAAGAAGCAATATACTTCTTATGCTAGTAATATAGTAGTAGCTTAGACTTATAATACTATAGGGTAAAGTAATTTAAAGAATATAGGGTAAAAGGGATAGTATTATTAACTATACTTAGGTTACCTATAATAAAGAAGCTAAATTTATAGAGGGACTAGACCTTACTAGATCTAACTATATTCTATAACTTATTTATATTAGCACTAGCCTAAGGCTATATAGTAACTACTTGCTTTATTTTAAATAGTTATATATAAAATATAACCTTATAGTAGCTAAGGTAGCGATATAATTCTACTATAACCTTACTAAACCCTTACTTTAAATATTTATAGAAATTAATAGCTATATAGAATAAATAATAGCTAAGCTTTAATTTATTATAAACTTAGTAGTTTTAAGGGAACTCTAAGGTAGTCCTAAGCTAAACCTATAGTAGAACTACTACGCTAAAGAAGCTACTTAAAATACTAAGAGAGTATTATAATAATAGTAAATATTTTATACTAAGGAGAACTAGTAACTTACTATTAATATAGCCTAAATATAGTACTAAACTATTAGTAATAAAAGGTATAGTGCTTAGCGCTTTACTATTAAAGTAGCTATTACTTATAGAGAAAACCTATAGAAACTTAAACGCTAGGCATAGCTTTATAATAAACTACTATTAGAATAGTAGTAAATCCCTATACTTATTTAAGGTAAGGGTATAGATACTATAACTGCTAAGTTATACTAAGAGAAAGCAGCTATATTAGCTAACTATTTCTTCCCTTCTTTTTAAGCCTAACTTAATAATATACTAAAGAATTTTAATAACTGCCTTAATACTATAATATTCCTAGTAAAAGACTACTTTAATACTAATAAAATCTATAGTATTATTAAGAGCCTAGCTAGCTAGAAGGCACTAAGACTAAATAAACTTTTAGCTAAATACCTTAAGGTATATAGTAAGCTACTAGCTAGGACCCTTGCCTACCTACTTAATATATACTATTATATTAGCTACTACTTAGCTTTATTTTAGTAAGTAAAAGTTATTATTCTTTATAAGCTAGGTAAGACTTTAATAGAGTAGTAAAGAGTAGAGGCCTAGCGCTTTATCTTACTTCTTAGTATTATTAGTAAAGTAATAGAGGTAGTAGTAATAAGTTAGCTTACCCTTATAGCTAAATTAAGTAGTGCACTACCTAACCTATAAATAGGTAATAGAGTGAATAGGTTAATAGAGGTTATACTAAGTGTTTTAGTGGAATTAGTGCATGTAGTGTAGCACTATAGTAGTATTATATTGCTGCTTTAACTAGATATATTAGTAGCTTTTAATACTATTTACTATAAGAGACTAACTTATATTCTTATAGCTGCTAGGATTCTTATATAGATAGTGGTATAGACTTACTCCTTTACTGCTAAACGCACTACTAACCTTTATTTTAATAGTAAATCTATAAGCCCTTTACCTATAACTATAGGTATACTATAAGGGTTTATAATCTCTTCTATTCTCTTTTTATTTTATATTATCCCTTTATATACTAAGCTTTAGGTAGTATATTTTATGCTTATTATAAGCTTTTTTAATAATATAAATATACTTATATATAGGTATATAGTAGAGAAGATATAGGATTGCCTTAAGGCTGCTTAAGTAATTTGCTAAAATTAGTTCTAAGAATTAGGTTTTAAGTTTAATCTAGGGAAGAGCAAACTTATATACTTTACTAAGTAGTGCACTATAATTATATTATTATTCTAACTTAGCACTAATATAGTATAACTAGTTTAGTTTGCTTACTTTCTTAGGGTATAGGTTTATTATAAGCTTTACTAAAAAGTATACTAGAGTTAGGTTAAGTTAAAATTAGTGTAGTAGTGGCTTACACTTACGTTGCTAGTGGCTTTAACTTAGGGATGCTTATTATATAATATATAACTTTTATATATATAGGTTATTTAAAGTATAATTATATATAGTATAGAATTACACTATACCCCTACTAAAGTTAGTAGTAAAGCTAGGGGTATAGCTAAGGCATTTATTTCTAAATAGACTAAGTGCTTAAGAATAGTAACTAATGTATTTAAGGTAATGCTATATACCTTAGTTAAAACTAAGGCAGCTATAGCTTTAATTAACCTTTACCTTAACTACTATTTATATTACTTTTACTAATAAATAGAAGCTAATAAAATAGTTAAGTATATTTATAGTGCCTATACTATAATAGTGGCTTAACTTAGATATAGACTAATATACTAAGGGCATAGCTGCCTACTGTACCTAAATAACTGCCTAGACTATATACTATTTCTAAACTAACTTTATAACTACTTACTAAAGCCCTTTTTAACTAAAGCGCTTACTTTAGAATAAAAGGACTGCTAGTATTAAGAGTAGGCTACTATATAGGCGCACTAGACTAATATTAACTATATAGTAGTAGAGCTTAACCTTAGCTTTACTTTTACTGCTAAAGTTATTTACCTTTACTTAAGCTTAACTAAGTATAAATCTATAGTGCTTATATAAATATATATAGAATAAATTAAACTTAATGCTTTTTTTTTTAGCTAATGCATTCCTAAGGTAGAATTAGTAATATATAGCTACTAAGCTAATAATAAAGACTATTACTATATTTTACTATTCTATAAAAATTTGAACTATCTCTACTTTATTAATATAGGCACGTACCTAGTATAAAATTAGTGTAAAGTTAAGGAGGCTTTAGAAAATAATAAGCTAGCGACTGCTTTTATTAAGTAGTTTATTTTAATAGGGTATATTCTTTAGTTTTAGCTTATAAAAAGTTATAAGATTAATAGGCTAAGGGTATTAAGGATATAATACTATATAGCACCTAGTGTGGTATAGGTATAGAGGTAGCGGGAAGCTATGTAAATATTATAGCTAGTATAGATTATTAGGATATATAACTTTTTTTTAAAGAAAAATAAATATAATAGCTAAGAAAATAGAAAATAAGCATAACGCACCTACACTAGCCCTAGGCCTATACCCCCTTAGCCCCTAGCTTCCCCCCTTTCTCCTCTACCCCCCCCCTTTTCTTCTTTATTCTCTCCTTTTCCTCTACTACCTTCTTAATATAGCCCTATATAGTAACTATAGTAAGCCTATTCTATAGAATATTATTTAATTCCTTTAGTATATTAATAATATAGTAGGTTTATAGTAGTAGCTTACTTTTAACTAAGGTTAAGGCTAAGGCTACTATAACACTACTATTAACCTATATTACTATATTAGTAAATAAGCCTACCTACTTTATAAGTTAAACTACCTCTTTCTAAGTAGCATTATACTTTATAGCCTAGCTATATATTAGTATTATATTAGTATTATAGCAATACTATATCTTAGCTACCTTACACTTATATTAATAAACTCCCTAAAGGCATAGAGGTTCTATATATTTATAACTTACTTAATAGCCTTTTAGTATAATATAATGTTTAGATTTAGCTATAAAACTAATTAGCTATTACCTAGCTACTAATGCAGTTAAAGGATATAATACTTATGCCTAAATAAGTCTTTTTTACTTTTATACATTTAAAGTATATACTACTAATACCTACTTAACTTAGTAATAGGAGTAGTATAGGTTAGAAGGGGGCACTAACCTTTAGTACTATAGTACTGTTTATTAATGTTTTTAGCTTATATTAAGCAAGCTTTATAGGGCTAGGCCTGTAATTAGCTTAGTTATATAAGGGTTAATAGTAGTAGTGCGTTAGGAAGGGACTAGTACTTACTCTAAGTATAATAATTAATTTTATTATAAGAGTAGGTAGTATCTTTAATAACACTATAGTTAGTCTAGGGCAGTAATAGGGCAGCACTACTATAAAAATAGAAATAGGGGTATACTTATAATAAAAGTAATAAATAAAAAAGGAAGAAAGAAGAGAAAAGCCTAAAAATAAAAAGAAAAGAGTAGATATAGTATTTCTTTCTCTTTTTATTATATAACTAATAAATAGCTAATAGTTAGTTTAATAATAGCTAGCTACTAGCTAGTATAGCTAATGCTATAAAAGCATAGAAGCTAGAGAAAGGTTTTAAGTAAGGAGGTAGTAACTTAGGGGAATTAGCTAGGGATTAGTGTAAAAAATAAGCTAAGCACTTAAGGCAACTTACTATAACTTATAAACTACCCCTAAGGGTAATTTGCATTATTACCGCGCCTCTACTAACCTAGTCTAATTCCTATTTTACACTACACACTCTTCTATAATGCTAGTTAAGTTTAGCTAGTAGCGCACCACTTCTTATAATTAAAACTAGCGCGGAGCTACCACAGCTCCGCTGTAGAACATAGAAAAAGGTTGTATATAGGTTTTCCTCCCTAGGCTAGGGTTTTTCCTATATAGTTTAAGTAGCGGAGGTACTAGTATTGGGCTCACAAGCCTAACTAGTGTAATAATAATAATAATAATAATTACCTTATTATATAAAAGTTATATATAGGCTATTTATAAGAAAATATTCTTTAAAAAATATAAAATTATTTTTATAAGTTTATATATTTATTTTAATTAAATATTAATTAATTAGAGTTAAAACTTTATTTAAAAATATTATTAAAAATATTTAATAATATATAAAATATAAAAATATATATATTATTTATTATATTTTTTTTTATTTTTTCAAAAATTTTTAATTATAATTCTTACTCTTATTTTAGCTTATATTCTTACTTTATAAACTCTTTTACGCCACAACGCCACACAAAAGTGATGCCAAATAAGCTAGGGACGATGCCCGATAAACGCACCCAAAATAAACAAAATAGGTTTTGAAAAAAAAAAAAAAAGAATAGTAGTGATTTTGCGAACATCTAAGAGCGTAGGTAGGGTGCGTTTAAAAGTGCACGCTACACTTTAGGTCTTTGTATTTATTTATAATCACAAGTGACTTAGTAGTACGTTTATGGCTAAATACTATGACTTATAGACCTTGTTTTATTTCATATATATATATCCTTTCAACTTGGTCCGATAATGCATTCAAACGCGTACTCGTGCCACGCCCCACCTAAAGGTGGTGCTTATCACCCAAAGGAGCACATTACCTAGACGGGCAGCAATAACGTCTAATTCTATAGTAATTTTAATTAAAAAGCTAAAAATAAGCAAAAATAAGTTTAAAATAGAAGAATTTTGAATTAATTTTTAAAGAGTAATATATTTAAAGAAAGTTTATTATAAGAGTATAGATTTTGATTAATAAGTTTTTAACTTTTAATTTTATTATTTTTAAATAACTATATTTTATTTATAAGAATAAATATAAAATAGCTTATTTTTTTATTACTTACTACCTTATTATATATATAATATAGAATTTTAATATACTAGAATTTTAATTATTTACTATAGTAATTATTAATTTTTATTATATTGAAAATAATTTAAAATAATTTTATAAAGGTTTATGTTAGAATTGCTCTTAACGGCAAAACCTCGGTGCAGGCAAAACGCCGGGTGCAGCGTGTGTGGGCGACCGGGTGGGTCTGCTACAACGATGCACGCGGTCTAATTAGCTACACTGCTAACCGTATGTATAGCTATAGCACTACCTTTTTCCTTACTTTATAAGCTTAGTTCTTAGCTTAGAATATAAATAATTAAGAATTACACTTTTTATATTTGTTGGGAATAACGCATAAAGGGAAAACAAATACTAAAATGCATGCATAACAAAAACAACGTAAAAAGTATAGTTCTTAATTATCTATATCTTCTAAGCTAAGAGCTAAGCTCGTGAAGTGAGGAAAAAGGTGGTATTGTAGCCACGCGTGCGGTCGGCAGTGTAGCTAATCAGACTGCGTGCATCGTTATAGCGGACCTACCTAGTTGCCTATATACGCTACACCTAGCGTTTTGCCTGCACTAAGGTTTTGCTATTAAGAGTAATTCTAACACTAAGGAATTCTCTCTTTTTATAAGAGAAATTGCTTAAAGAGTAGCTAAAAAAATAAATAAAAATCTTAGTTAAAGAAAGTATTATTAAG
>SRPW01000525.1:0-19808 GCA_018360225.1 Claviceps pusilla | reverse complement strand
TAGAATAGGCTTACTATAGTTACTATATAGAGCTATATTAAAAAGGTAGTAAAGAAGAAGGAGGGGATAGAGGAGGAGGGGGGGGGGGTAGAGGAGAAGGGGGGGGAGCTAGGGGCTAAGGGGGCATAGGCCTAGGGCTAGCATAGGCGCGTTATACCTATTTTCTATTTTCTTAGCTACTATATTTTTTTTTTTTTTTTTTTAAAAATAAGTTATATATTCTAATAATCTATACTAGCTATAATATCTATATAGCTTCCCGCTACCTCCATGCCTATACTGCGCTAGGTGCTATATAGTATTATATTCTTAATATCCTTAGCCTATTAATCTTATAAGCTTTTTGTAAGCTAAAACTAAGGGATGTGCCCTATTATTATAAGCTACTTAGTAAGAGTAGTTGCTAGCTTATTATTTTCTAGAGCCTCCCTAACTTTACGCTAGTTTTATATTAGGTATACGCTTATATTAATAAGGTAGAAATAGTTAAAATTTTTATAAAATAATAAAATATAATAGTGGTCTTTATTATTAGCCTAATAGCTATATATTAGTAATTCTACCTTAGGAATACATTAGCTAAAGAGGAAAGCATTAAGTCTAATTTATTCTATATATATTTATATAAACGCTATAGATTTATACTTAGTTAGGCTTAAGTAAAGGTAAATAACTTTAGTAGTAAAAGTAAAGCTAGGGTTAAGCTCTACTACTATATAATTAATATTAGTCTAGCATGCCTATATAGTAGCCTACTCTTAGTGCTAGCAGTCCTTTTATTCTAAAGCAAGCGCTTTAGTTAGAGAGGGCTTTAGTAAGTAATTATAGGGTTAGTTTAGAAATAGTATATAGTTTAGGTAGTTATTTAGGTATAGTGGGTAGCTATGCCCTTAGCGTATTAGTTTGCGTCTAAGTTAAGCTACTATTATAGCATAGGCACTATAAATATGCTTAGCTATTCTATTAGCTTCTATTTATTAGTAAAAGTAAAGTAAATAATAGTTAAGGTAAAGGTTAATTAAGGCTATAGCTACTTTAGTTTTAACTAGGGTATATAGCATTGCCTTAAATACATTAATTACTATTCTTAGGCACTTAGTCTATTTAGAAATAAATGCCTTAGCTATACCCCTTACTTTACTACTAACTTTAGTAAAGGTATAGTATAATCCTATACTATATATAATTATACTCTAAATAACCTATATATATAAGAGTTATATATTATATAATAAGCATCCCTAGGTTAAAGCTACTAGCAATATAAGTATAAGCCACTATTACACTAGTTTTAACTTAACTTAACTCTAGTATACTTTCTAGTAAAGCTTATAATAAACCTATACCCTAAGAAAGTAGGTAGACTAGACTAGTTATACTATATTAGTGCTAAGTTAGATTAGTAATATAATTATAGCGCACTACCTAGTAAAGTATATAAGTTTACTCTTCCTTAGATTAAACTTAAGACCTAATTCTTAAGACTAGTCTTAGTAAATTACTTAGGTAGCCTTAAGGCAATTCTATATCTCCTCTACTATATACCTATATATAAGTATATTTATATTATTAAAGAAGCCTATAATAAGTATAGAATATACTGCCTAGAGCTTAGTATATAAAGGGGTAATATATAGTAGGAAAAGAATAGGAGAGATTAGAGACCCTTATAGTATACTTATAGTTATAAGTAGGGGGCTTATAAATTTACTATTAAAATAAAGGTTAGTAGTGTGTTTAGTAGTAAAGGAGTAAGTCTACACTACTATTTATATAGGGATCCTAGTAGCTATAAGGGTATAAGTTAGTCTTTTATAGTAAATAGTGTTAAAGGCTACTAATATATTTAGTTAAAGTAGTAATATAATACTACTATAGTGCTATACTATATATACTAATTCTACTAAAACACTTAGTATAATCTCTATTAACCTCTTTACTTTATTATTTATTTATAGGTTAGGTAGTGCGCTGCTTAATTTAGCTATAAGGGTAAGCTAACTTACTACTACTACCTTTAATACTTTACTAATAATACTAAAAAGTAATATAAAGCACTAGGCCCTTACTCTTTACTACTTTATTAGGGTCTTGCCTAGCTTATAAAGAATAATAACTTTTACTTACTAGAATAAAGCTAGGTAGTAGCTAATATAGTAGTATATATTAAGTAGGTAAGTAAGGGTTTTAGCTAGTAGCTTACTATATACTTTAAGGTATTTAGCTAGAAGTTTATTTAGTTCTAGCGCCTTCTAGCTAGCTAGGCTCTTAATAATACTATAGATTTTATTAGTATTAAAGTAGTTTTCTAATAGGAATGTTATAGTATTAAGGTAGTTATTAAGATCTTTTAGTATATTATTAAGTTAGGCTTAAAAGAAAGGGAAGAAATAGTTAGCTAGTATAGTTACTTTTTTTTAGTATAACTTAGTAGTTATAGTATCTATACCCTTACTTTAAATAAGAGTAGGGATTTACTGCTATTTTAATAGTAGTCTACTATAGAGCTATACCTAGTGTTTAAGTTTCTATAAGTCTCCTTTATAGGTAGTAGCTACTTTAATAGTAAAGCGCTAGGCACTATGCCTTTTATTACTAATAGTTTAGTACTATATTTAGGCTACGTTAGTAGTAAGTTACTAGTTCTCCTTAGTATAAGATATTTACTACTATTATAATACTTTCTTAGTATTTTAAGTAGCTTCTTTAGCATAGTAGTTTTATTATAGGTTTAGCTTAGGACTGCCTTAGGGTTCCCTTAAAACTACTAGGTTTATAATTAATTAAAGCTTAGCTATTATTTATTTTATATAGCTATTAATTTCTATAGGTGTTTAGAGTAGGGGTTTAGTAAGGTTATAGCAGAACTATATTACTGCCTTAGCTACTATAAGGTTATTTTCTATATATAACTATTTAAAATAAAGTAGGTAGTTACTATATAGCCTTAGATTAGTGCTAATATAGATAAGCTATAGGATATAGTTAGATTTAATAAAGTCTAGTCCCCCTATAAATTTAGCTTCTATATTATAGGTAACTTAAGTATAGTTAATAATACTATCCTTTTTACCCTATATTCTTTAAGTTACTTTACCTTATAGTATTATAAGTCTAAGCTACTACTATATTACTAGCGTAAGAAGTATGTTACTCCTTATTAAGGTTTAGCTATAATAATCCTAAAGTAAGTAGTATTAGTTAAAGTCTTTTATAAAAATACTATAGTTTAAAGGTAGGGCTATTATAAAGTTAAGGAGAGGTAATGTTTAATTAGGTTTATAGGTTAGGGAATATATTAAGTAGATATAGTATTCTACTAATATTATTAAGCACTAGTCCTTACCTATATGTATTAACTATACCTTAAGCCTATACTAGTAGTTTATATAAATTATAGTATAGCTACTCTAAGTAGTAAGTTAAAAGCAGCTAAGGCTAGGGTTAGGTAATTTACTATTTATAGTTCCTAGCTTCTATATTACTATTATATTAGCTTTAGGTTAGGACTCTAGTACTAAATATATAAGATAGGTTTTCTTTTATATATTTTAGTATATAACCTCTATTATATACTCTATATAGTGTATTAGGTTAGGCTTAGCTTATTTAGTGCTATAGTAGCTATAGGTTATTAACTTAGGAAGGCCTTTATAGTAGCTTATAAGCACTATATTAATTCTAGTTTAGTGTTAGGAAGGTAGGTATATAGTTTATTAACTTACTTCTATAGTAAAGCCTTTTATAATAATAGGTTATTTATGTCTCTTCTTTAGCTATAGCTAGATACCTTTATTTAACTATCTTTCTCTAGTAAAGGAGGTTTAGTAAAGGCTAGGGGCTATGCTAGGTATATAGTATATGTATAGTTCTATTATTTATTTATAATATTATATATATAAGACTATATAGGGTAAGGTCCTAAGTAGTTAATATAGCGTTCCTATATAGCTCCTAATAGCGCTAGGTATAATTATTTACCCTCCTTATACTAACTAGATATATAGCGGCTATACCTTAAGGGTAATGTATAGTATATAGCTATATAGCTAAATTTAAAGCATTTAAAGCATTATTAGGGATAAATAGTGTTATTATAAGGCTTAGCTTTAAATATCTTAGCTTTATAAATAATTCTAGTATAATATAGCCTATTTACTATATTAACTTTATTAATAGTAATAATTAAGGGGGATTAGGTTATAGTGCTATATAGCTTTTATACTATAACTCTTACTAAACCCTACCTATTAGCTATAATTATATTTTAAAGGATATTATTCTTTTCTTAGTTCTATATATAGTATATAGAAAAGCCCTTAATAATAATACTAAATATATATTAGTTTAATATTGCTTTTAAACTAAAAGTAGTGCTAACCTAGGTTATATTATTAGTATAAGGCTTTACTATATTCTAAAATGTAATTATAATATTGCTGCTATAGAGGTAATACACTGCTATAGTAATATTAGTACTAGTAGCTTAGTTAATAGTAGTAATAGTTTCTTTAGGTAAGTAGTTTTATATAGCTTTAGCTATTATACTATCTTTAATAATAGTTTTATAGTAAATATAAGGCAGTATTATTACTATTATAGCCTAGATTTATTAAATAGGTAGTTAGGTAATGCCTTTAATAGTAATACTAGCTTAGCTTAGGGCTATTATATTCCTAGTGCTAATAGCTTTCTTTACTACTTATTTAATAACTTCTTTTAAGTTTTTAATTATAATAAGCTTATTAAGTAATAGTAAGGTTAATTTTATTAATATTTTAGTGTAGGTTTAGGGCGTAAGGAGGCTATGTTAGGCATGCGTTAAGGCTATATTATTAATATAAAGAATAATATTCTATATACTCTTTAGTACTATAGCTAGTATAAGTTTAGCTATTTTATTATATTTAATAATTAAGTAGTTTAGTATTTACTTATATATAGGTAGTAGTATAGGAGTAACTTAAGGCACTATTTATATAAAGCTGCTCTATTCTATAAGTAGGTAGTAGTAGCTTTATATAAGGCTGTAATTCCTACTATTAATATCTATTAGTATTACCTTATTTGCCGTGCCTATGCTCTAGCATTAATACGCTATTAGAGATAGGGTAAAATAAATATAGCAATTCTTTTTCTACACTTTTTAAGAGGTTTAGAGTCGGTTCTGCGTCGCTACTGCGGTGCGGGCGAATTCGCGAAAAGTTATATGCTTAAGATACTTATATAGTAATACTATAATTATATTTTATAATATAGTAAAACCCTATACTAATAATATAGCCTAAGTTAGCACTGCTTTTAAGCTAAAAGTAATACTAAACTAATATATATTTAGTATTATTATTAAAAGCTTTTTAGTATACTATATATAAAACTAAGAAAGGGATTATATTCTTTAAAATATAATTATAGCTAATAAATAGGGTTCTATAAGGGTTATAATATAGAAACTATATAGTACTATAACTTAATCTCCCTTAATTATTATAGTTAATAGTATTAATATAGTAAACAGGCTATATTATATTAGAATTATCTATAAAGCTAAAATATTTAAAGCTAAACTTTATAATAATACTATATACCTTTACTAATGCTTTAAGTGCTTAAAATTTAGCTATATAGCTATATACTATATAGCGCCTTTATAATATAGCTGCTATATATCTAGCTAGTATAAGGGGGGTAAGTAAACTTACCTAGCGCTATTAGGAGCTATATAGGAATGCTATATTAACTACTTAGGTTCTTACCCTATATAGTTCTATATATATAATATTATAAATAAATAATAAAACTATATATATACTATATACTTAGCATAGCCCCTAGCCTTTACTAAACCTCTTACACTAGAAAAAGATAGTTAAATAAAAATGCCTAGCTATAGCTAGAGATATAATACTAATAACCTACTATTATAAAAGGCTTTACTATAAAAGTAAGTAGGTAGACTATATACCTACCTCTTTAAATTAATACTAGAATTAATATAGTAATTATAGGCTACTATAGAGGCCTTTCTAAGCTAATAACCTATAGCTACTATAGCACTAAATAAGCTAAGCCAAACCTAATATATAATATAAAGTATATAATAAAAGTTATATACTAAAATATATAAAAAAAAACCTACCTTATATATTTAATGCTAGAAACCTAACCTAGAGCTAATGTAATAGTAATATAGGAGCTAGGAACTATAAATAGTAAACTACTAAACCCTAGCCTTAGCTACTTCTAACTTACTACTTAGGGTAGCTAAACTATAATTTATATAAACTACTAGTATAAGGCTAAGGTATAGTTAATATATATAGGCAAGAATTAATGCTTAATAACACTAATAGAATACTATATTTATTTAATATACTTCCTTACTTATAAATTTAATTAAATATTACCCCTCCTTAACTTTATAGTAGCTTTACCTTTAAATTATAGTATTTTTATTAGTAATTATAACTAATACTACCTACTTTAAGATTACTATAGCTAAACCTTAATAAAGAGTAATATACTCTTTATAATAGTAATATAGTAGTAGCTTAGACTTATAATGCTATAGGGTAAAGTAATTTAAAGAATATAAGGTAAAAGGAATAATACTATTAACTATATATAGGCTACTTATAATATAAAAGTTAAATTCCTAGGAGGACTAAACCTTATTAAATCTAACTATATACTATAGTTAATCTATATTAGCGCTAGCCTAAGGCTAGGTAGTAACTATTTACTTTATTTTAAGTAGCTATATATAAAAGATAATCTTATAATAGCTAAGGTAGTAATATAGTTCCACTATAACCTTATTAAACCTTTACTTTATATACTAGTAAAAGTTAATAATTATATAGAATAGATAATAGCTAAGCTTTAAGCTATAGTAAATCTAGTAATTTTAAGGGAACCCTAAGGTAGCCTTAGGCTAAATTTATAATAAAACTACTATACTAAAGAGGCTACCTAAAATATAAAGAGAGTGTTAAAGCAGTAGTAAACTTTCTATACTAAGGAGAACTAGTAGCTTACTACTAATATAGTATAGATATAGAGCTAAGTTATTAGTAATAAATAGCATAGTGCTTAGCGCTTTACTATTAAGGCAGTAACTATACACTAAGGAAGCTTATTAAAACTTAAGCACTAGGTATAGCTTTATAGTAGATTACTATTAGAATAATAATAAATCCTAACCCTTATTTAAGGCAAGGGAATAAACACTATAATTACTAAATTATATTAAAAGAAAATAGCTATACTAGCTAACTATTTCTTCTCTTTCTCTTAAGCCTAGCTAGATAATATACTAAAAGACCTTAATAACTGCCTTAATGCTATAATATTTCTAATAAAGAATTACTTTAATATTAATAAAATCTATAGTATTATTAAAAGCTTAGTAAGTTAGAAGGCGTCTAAACTTAATAAACTTTTAGCTAGCTACTTTAAAGTATATAGTAAGCCCTTAGCTAAAACCTTTACCTACCTATCAAATATATACTACTATATTAGCTACTATTTAGCTTTATTTTAGAAGGTAAAGATAGTTATTCTTTATAAACTAGATAAAACCCTAGTAGAATAATAAAGGGTAGAAGCTTAGTGCCTTATTTTACTTTTTAGTGTTATTAAAAAGGTATTAAAAGTAATAGTAGTAAGTTAGCTTACCTTTATAGCTAAGTTAAGTAAGGTATTACCTAACCTATAAATAGGTAATAGAGTAGATAGATTAATAGACATTATGCTAAGCATTTTAATAGAATTAGTATAAATAGTATAGCACTATAGTAGTATTATATTACTACTTTAGTTAAATATATTAGCAGCCTTTAATACTATTTATTATAAATAGTTATTTTATACTCTTATTACTATTAGTATTTTTATATAGATAGTAGTATAGACTTACTTCTTTACTACTAACTATACTACTAGCCTTTTTTTTAATAATAAATTTATAAGCCCTTTACTTATAACTATAAGGGTATTATAAAGGTTGCCTATCTTTTTTATTCTTTTCCTACTTTATATTACTCTATTATATACTAAGCTTTAAGTAGTATAATCTATGCGTATTATAGGATTTTCTAATAATATAAATATATTAGTATATAAATAAATAGTAGAGGAGATATAAAACTGCCTTAAGGCTATATAGTTAGTTTACTAAAAGTAGTTTAAGGAATTAGGCCTTAAGTTTAACTTAAAAAAGAGTAAACTTATATACTTTACTAAATAGTATACTACTATTATAATACTAGTCTAGCTTAGTACTTATATAATATAACTAGTTTAATTTACCTACTTTCTTAAAATATAGGTTTATTATAAACTTTATTAAAAGGTATACTAAAGCTAGGTTAAGTTAAAATTACTATAATAATGCCTTACTTTTATATTACTAATAGCTTTAACTTAAGGATACTTACTATATAATATATAGCTTTTATATATATAGGTTATTTAGAGTATTATTATATATAGTATAGAATTATACTATACCTTTATTAATATTAGTAATAAAGTATAGGGTATAGCTAAGGTATTTATTTCTAAATAGACTAAGTGCCTAAGGATAGTAACTAATGCCTTTAAGGCTATACTATATACCTTAGTTAAAACTAAGGTAGCTATAGCTTTAATTAACCTTTACCTTAACTATTATTTACTATACTTTTATTAATATATAAAGGCTAATAAAATAGCTAAGTAAATATATAGTATATATACTATAATAATAGCTTAACTTTAATATAAACTAGTATACTAAAGGTATAGCTACTTACTATAGTAGAATAACTACCTAAACTATATACTATTTCTAAACTAGCTCTATAACTACCTACTAAAACTATTCCTAATTAAAGCACTTACTTTAAAATAAAAGAATTACTAGCACTAAGAAAGAACTACTATATAGGCATACTAAACTTATATTAATTATATAGTAGTAAAGCTTAATCTTAACTTTACCTTTACTACTAAAATTATCTACCTTTACTTAAGCCTTACTAAGTATAAATCTATAGTGCTTATATAAATATATATAAAATAAATTAGGCTTAATACCTTTCTTTTTAGCTAATGTGTTTTTAAAGTAGAATTACTAATATATAGCTACTAGGCTAATAATAAGGACTATTACTATATTCTACTATTTTATAAGAATTTTAATTACCTTTACCCTATTAATATAGGTATATACTTAGTATATAACTAATATAAAGTTAGGGAGGCGTTAGAATATAATAAGCTAATAACTATACTTATAAAGTAGCTTATATTAATAGGGCGTATCCCTTAATTCTAACTTACTAAAAGTCTCTAAGACTAATAGGCTAAAGATACTAAAGATATAATAAGATATAGCACCTAGTGTGGCATAGGCGTAGACACGCTAGGGAGCCGTGCAGATACTATAGTTAGAACATATTATCGCGACGCATGACTTATATTTAATGACTGAACGCTTAAGGTAACTCACTGTAACACATAGACTACCCCTAAGGGTATTCTATAGCACCACTGCGCCTCTACTAACTTAGTTTACTTCCTATTCTACACTATACACTCTTCTATAATACTAGTTAAGTTTAGCCGGCAGCACACCTCTTTTTATAGTTAGAACTAGCATAGAGCTACTATAGCTTTACTGTAGAACTTAAATAAAGGCTATATATAGGTTTTCCCCCCTATACTAGGGTTTTTCCTATATAGTCTAAGTAGCAGTGGTACTAGAATTAGGCTAACAGCTAAACTAGAGTATGAATAATAATAATAATAAGAAATTTATTACCTTTTTATAAGCCTTTAAAGGTTTTTTTAAGAAAAATAATAATAATAAAAGCTTTATAAATAATAATAATAATACTAGGGACTATATATAAGAATCTATAAATATATTCTTTATATTTAAAATATATAAGTAAAGGGCTAATCCTCCTTAAATTATATATACTTAGTTCTTTCTAACTACTTTAACCTTACTAACTAATAATAATATTAATAAAAACCCCTTAAAGAATTATAAAATATCTTTATTTAAAATCCTTAAAGACTAGGTATTTATATATAGAATATTTAGTAAAAACTTCTAAACCTTTATTATATTTAATAATTACTAATACTTTATTTTAAAAGAGAGATATATAGAAAAGGTCTTCTATAGTATCCTTTTAAATACTAGTATAACTAGAATCTTAACTATTAAAATTACCTAAGTTAAGGCCCTTATTAAACTAATGCCTTACCTTTAAATTAAAGAGGCCTAGCTATATAATATTATATTTAGTACTAGCTTAGTAACTTTCTATAGAATCCTTTAGGTTTCTATAGTCTTTAGTAATATTACTTTTTATATTCTTAATATATTAACCCTATTTTTATTCTATATATTCAATATAAATAAAATAAATATAAAGCTTAATAACCTTTAAAATATATTAATTTAAGGCTAAAAAAGAGTTTCTATTATAAGGAAATAGGGATATCCTTAGTAGACTTTTAAAGCTAAAGAAGCTACTATATTCTACTTTTTTAAGACTAAATGTGATAGATTTAAGCTAGAGGCTTGGATCCTTAGCGGAGCAGGAGAGGAGTATGTAAGGCGACCCACTATACCTATAGAGCAAACCCTATAAATATATATTATATATAGAATAGGTATATAGTAAAGGGAGATAGTAGTCTTCCCTTCCTCCTTATAAATAATAATAACTTTATTAATACTAAATTATAGTTACTATTTAAGCTAGTTTATAATAATTATTAATTATTATAACATTACCTATAATATTTATTTTTATATAAATAATATAATAGATCCTTAGTATTATAAATAAGTAGCCTAATTAAGTAATATATAGGACTTATACTACCTTTATAAAACTATTACTTTAATAATAGCTTAGCTTAAAAAACTATATTATTATATAGCCTTAGTAAACTAGGTATCTTATATAAATACTTTAATATATACTAACTAGAAATAACCTAAGTATAAGCTGCTTTTAATAGGGAACCCCTATAATAGGAATAAAGCTTTATTTTAAGCTTAGTAAAGCCTTATAGTATATAAGCTAGAGGCTAACTTAGACTTTATTAGTATTAACTATAATAAATAGTTCTTTATTTACTAGAACTTATTACTTAAGATTTAAGTATAAATAGCCCTATTTTTTAAGCTTAGTAATATTTATTAGTATATACTAAGCTATTTTTTTAAATACTTTAATACTATATTTATAGACTCTTACTAAAAGGAATATATAGTTATAGAATTAAACTAACTTAAATAACGCCTAAATAAATAGTTTATAGATTTCTTTATTTATTTTAAATAAAAGTTATGCTTTATAAAGGGAAGTATATAAATAAATATAGTAAAACTTATAAGGCTTTAAGTAGAACTTAATAAGTAAATAAGGGATTACTATATTAGCTATAACATTCCCTATTTTAACTACTATACTATAGTTATATAATACTATAGTATTACCTTAGATATTAACTTATACTAAATTAAGGAATATATTAAGGCTTATTACTACCCCTATACTAAGTATAACTAAAATAGTAATATAGCTATAATAGGTATTAATTTAGCTAGCTTTTTAGAATTAGAATAGATTTATAAGCCCTTTAGTAAGAGTAAGTTAGGTACTAAGTTTAGAAACACTAAGGGCGTGATTTAGGTAACTTAGGTATTATAAAACATTATTAAATACTATAAGGCTACTTACTAGTATTTATAATATAATAGTAATAGTTACCTTATTTATAGCTATATATAGCTTTTTACTTATTACCTAATAAGGGGACTAAATATTTAGGCCTTAAATACCTTTAATAAAGAGGCGCTAAGTAATAATAATAACTTTAAATTAAAAAAAAAGAGCTTTATTATATAAGTTTTAGTAATAGGATATAAATTAGTAGTATTAGCTTATATTATACCTATAATAGTAATAGCTTAAATATTTATAAGGAGATAGAATATTATATGTTGGTATTCCTTAGGATACTAGTGATTCTCTAAGGAATACTAGGTGGATCTAAGACTCAGTGACACAACATAGGGTCTAGGAAGGTATTCGCAAAAAGGTCTGATTCTATCCTAATTAGTGCTATCTAAAGGGGCATTTTATAGCTAGCGTTAAGGCCACGAAAATGCCGTTGGATTCCGCGGTAAAAACTCTGCACACGCAGACCAATTAGAAGAGTTGGATTCTACAGCTAATATAGCCGCAAATCTAGCTCTTCCTAGCTATGCCACATTGTTATAGAATGCAGCGATTTTAACACTTAGAATTCTCTCTTTTATAGAAAAAGAGGAATCACTTATAAGTCATACAAAAATCTACCTAAAACCCATAGTTAATTATCTAATTAAATAATTAATAAGAATAAGAATCCTATCTTATATCTCTAGTATTCCTCCTCTCTCCTATATACTTCCTCCTTCTTCTCTACATACTTTACCTATCCCTCTATATAAATTATAGCCTTATTTCTATTAATAAAGGTCTTAAGGGCTTGATTTAGTAATGATTTTATTATAGCATTAGCAATGTTATTATTGCTATTAATCCACCTAATTTCCTTAATTTCCTACCTTTTATATAATTATTACAGTACTATAATATTAATTATTAGTCTCTTTTCTTTTATAATACCTAACCTTATAATATACTTATATAATAAAAGAGAATCTATATAAATAATTGTTAGTATTAGTAGAATTTATAGCTTTTATGTAATAGTCTGCAGTATTATGCTAATTACATAGGCAATATCTACGCCTTAGACTATTGTATACAGCTTAGAGGCAAGAGCACTCCTTATAACTCTTTTACTTTTCATAGAGCTATATATTATAATATTGCCTTTTAGCATAAAATCTAATCTAATTCCTACTTCTTTAGTACTAAGGATAATTATATATCTTAGTTATAAGCTAAGGTCTTTATTATTTATAAAGAAACTATCTATAAAGATATATAAAGCTATGGCGGTAAGGTTAAGTAGAATATACCTTAATTCATAGTTATAATGCTATATTTACCACTAAATCCTTCTATTTAAATAATTTATATTGGATTTATTAGGATTCTAGACTTATACAGCAATAGAGAGATTAAATGCAGCCTCTAGTTAATAAACTAATAATATATACGCTCCTTACGCTCTTTGTTCGATATATTGTTGCTTTATAGTTAGCTTACTAGGTTTAATAACCTTAAGCTTCTTATTTTACCCTTTTTAGTAGAGTTTAATGTAATTTCTATTAAATTTATATAAAATACACTTATTAAAGATAAGGGGTTTAGTTAGCATTAAGATTTGTTTAGGTTTTGCTATAAATCCTACCTTCTTTAATTCTAATTCCTTTATCTCTAAAAACTTTATATTGCTAAGACTAAGGGTATTATTTATTTATATACTAATTACACTAAAGTATTTAATTACATTAAATGCTATTAAGAAACATAGGTTATATATAGAAGTAATCATTATTAGCTTCTTATAGTAGTAGTAGAAATAGGTTACTTACTAATGTATACTAGCTTTAGTAATACTATAGAGGGGCTTTATAACTTCTATTATAGTATTTTTTAGGTATAAATATATAATTTATATTAGTAATTTAGTAATAATTAAGCGATTTAGCATTGTTTCTAATTAAACATACGCTTATATAATATCCTATAACTATAAAAAGATGCAATCTTTCGCTAGGGAAGGTACTAATATAATAATAAGCCTTTAGCTTGCTTATTAAATTATTAGGGATTATGTTAGAATCTATGCCTTTTCTACATTGCTGTAGCCTTATATTATTAGCCTTAATTTCTTATATAGCTTATCTATGCCTTTCCCTTTAATTTCCTTTACTATTTAAAAGTAGAAGAGGCGCTAATTACTATACTCTTCCTTATTAAATATAATAAATTTAAAGATATCTCTTATTAGTAAAGCATTAATTTCCTTTTAATTAAATGCTTTAAATAGTTATCCCTTAGTAGTAATCTTTCCCTACCTATATAGGTTAACTACTAGCTTCTAATTACCTTTCTCTTTTTTAGTAAGAAAACTTATAATGCTAAGTTCCTTATTATTCTAGTTAGAATCTTTAGTATAATTTAGGATAAGTAGATGCTTTCTAAGTCTTCTATATTCTTATTATAGTGGTTCTTATAGTAATTAACCCTTATTTACATTAGCATCCTCTATATTATTTTCCTTATCTTTACTATTAATTTCTTCTATATTTATAGGCTCTTTTAAGTTATAGTAGTATAGCTTTACTACTATTAAGCAGAATTTTATAGGTCTATAGGGTAATTCTACAGTACAGGTCTTATAATTAAATAATAGCAATTTATAAGGACTATACTAACCTCCTTTCTTACACTAAACATAGACTTCTAATTATAGTAGCAGTAAGTATAACAAGAGGGTATTTAGACTATTCTATATATTAAGGGCATTAGAGACTTACCTTTATGCAAGGCAATACTAAGCTTTATTAGTAGCTTTCTATAGTAAAGTAGCTCTTTATACTACTAAAAGACTTAAGGGGGAATTATATAATATCTATAAATATACCCTAAATATAAGCAAAGTTAGCATAAGGCTATTAAGTCTAGCGGAGTTATTAATAGCTTTAATAGCTATTTATAGTCTCTAGGAAGGGCTAAGGAGGTCTCCTACCTTATTCTTAATAATATTATATACTCTTTAAAGGGGGGTATAATATCTCTTAACCTTTCTAATGCTATAGTATGCCTTAATAGAAACCTCTTTTATATTAATAGCTATTTAATATATAATATACTAGAATTCTATAGAAGCAAAGTTCTTTCCAGCATTATAAATAATATTATCTAGGGGACCTAAATAAGTATTAATCTAGCACTCTTTTAATACATTCTATATATCTTAGGCCTTTTGCTTTTAGGGCTTAAGGAAGTGTATAGCTTAGAATGTAGTTACTGTATTAATAACGTATAGTATAGGTTTATTGTTAATTTAAAGGATATTAATAATAATCTTATAGTTAAAGTCTATATTATCTTTTAGTGTAAACTTAAATTATTCTAAGGCTTTACTATAAAGTTAGTATTAATAGCATTTATAGAAAAGTCTCTTAATAATCCTACTAGTTACTAATTTACTAGCTCTTTATAGTAGCTTTATAAGTCTAGTAACTAAGGGATAGCTAAAACGTTAGTATAATTAATATATTTTAGCCTTTAAGAGGTAGAAAGCAGTAGCTTTATTAGGCTATAGAATCCACTAAGGGTGTCCTTATTTCTATATAATTAGGACCTTCTTTATACCTTAAATTAGTATATTCTTAAGGTTATTAAGCTTTATATTTATCTAATCTATATTAGAAATATAGAATAAAAAGGGGGTAGCTATATTAAAAATATAGAATTTAATGGTTCTAAAGGTAGTAGGAATATATAAGATTCCTAAAGAAATTACTAAACCTACACTAAAGTTAACTATATATTAGCTAGTGGGCTTAATCTTTAAATATAGCATAATCCTTTATAAAGCTATAGCTTATAGTACTCCTACTATAGAAATCCCTACTACTTTAGTATTTAGTATAATTCTATAAAAAATATCACTAGAATATTAGTTATTTAAGATAAAGTAATCTATCTTAGGGGTTTTCTTCTATATTATAAGGGTTATACTAGATAATTTATAAGTAGTTATATTATTTTTAAGTGTATATAAAAGGGATTAGGCTTAAGAAAAGGTTAATTTCTTATAGAAATCTATCTAATTAAATAGTTTAAATAGATTTAGTGGCAAATATATAAGAAATTATATAAATATTAGCTTAAGGGTTATAGTATTACTCGTTAGTGTAGTAATATAGGCATTTAATGCCTCCTAAGCTAGGTACTTGTCTTCCTTAGTGTTAGTTACCTTAGGTTTTCCCTTATATTTAAAAAGAAACGCATTAAAGCTACGTTTAAAGGGAATTCCTTTATAGTTCTTACTCTTTTACTAAAAATCCTTAGCTTTCTACTATTCCTATTTTATATAGGATATTAACTAATATCCTGCTTATTAATATACAAAATATTTGCATAAAAAGCGTGATTTTTATAGTAATTAGCCACTAGGGCGCTAATTAAATAGTTGTTTATATTGCTAATTAGTAAATATTGTTTTATTATTATTTTCCATTATATTTAGTGTAGAAGATAGCTATTATAATATTTTAATTAATTTATTAGCGTATAAGCATTTACAGAGGTCTTTAATAACTCCTTTATAGGTTAGAGTAAGGTTAAATATAGTAAGCTTATATTTAGGAACACTACTAATAGCAGTAATAAGCTATTACTAGAGCTCTATATTTACTATAGAAGCATTAAAGATTCTATAATAGATATAGTAAAGTTATTCTAGTATTTAGTTAAGGCATTAAAGCTTAGTCTTCTTAGGGTTATTAGTAATAACCTTTTAAAGGGAAATACTATTCTATTTAATACAATAGAACTGCTAATTATTCTTAGTTTTAAAGTAATTCCTAATAGCATTAGCAAGGTTATAGATTATTAATTCTTTTCTAGTGAGTTTATTAAAATAGTAAGTAAGAGTATTCTCTTTTAGTATAATTAAAAAAGCTTTTGCCTATAATGTCTATAGAATGTTATTTTATATGCATTAATCTTTAAAGATATTTATCTTTAAAATAATAAAGTTATATAGTTTCCCGCTATATTTCTTATTAATTATATAGCTTTTATTAATTTCTTTAAGAATATAGTAGATTTAGTTAGGGGTTAGGTTTATTAGTAGTGTTAACCCCTTTAGTGGTTTTACCTAGGCTTTTTATATTAATAAGTCTAGTAACTTAGATTCCTTATAAATCTATTAATTAATTAATTAGGAATTATTAATAATACTTCTTACTTATAGGGGAATAGGAATTTATAGTTAGTATTATATAAATTAACTAGGAAACTAGCATTTAATCTGCTCTTCTAATATATTAATAAGAGCAGTAAGAGAAGTAGTGTATTATAAACCTCTTATTAACAAAATTAGTATACCATTAGTAAGAAGGAAATTCTATAAGTCCTTTTATAATATTGTTAGAATTTATTAAAAATTATTAGTAGTCTAACCTTTAAAGTCTTTATAGAGAGCATTAAAGAGTTAGAGGTTTTTCCACTTTAAAATATTATACTAATAGAGGATAAAAGCAGCCTAATTATTAATATACTACTAATCCTTATATTTTTCTAGTATATTATCCTAGTATATTTTCTATTCTAGGGTAAGAATATTTATATATTTATATATAATCTTAGGGAGGGAATTTAGTAACACTTATAATAAAGCAGTATTAGGGGCACTTTATATAAGATTCCTTAATAAATCTTAGAATTCCTTATTACTTTTATGTAAAGACATTCTTATAATTAGATATTCTATATAGTTTTTAACTAGCTTTAGTTAAGATTTAGCGTTTTAGTCTTGTAATCTCTATATAAGCTTTAGTATAATAAAGGGTTAGTTAGTAAGATAAACAAGGGTTTTCCTATAGATAACAGTGTAAATTATAAAGAATTCTATATTCTAAAAGATTAATACTAGCTAAACTAGTAAAGGAATCTATTTTTATTATAAAAAAGCTACATTTTTAGAAGTCTAATACTAGCTAAACTAGCAAAGAAATCTATCTTCTTTTAGCATAAATTCTCCCTATAAGCGTAATAGGAGTTCTATCTCTTCTAAGTGAATCCTTACGAATTTATAGGATAATATATTCTAAGGATAGATATAACCTACTAATTAGTATTAGTATTCCTTAGGATACTAGTGATTCTCTAAGAAATACTAGGTGGATCTAAGACTTAGTAACATAATATAGGGTCTAGGAAGGTATTTACAAAAAGGTCTAATTTCTATTCTAATTAGTGCTATCTAAAGGGGCATTTTATAGCTAGCGTTAAGGCTACGAAAATGCCGTCGGATTCCACGGTGAAAACTCTACACACGCGGACCAATCAGAAGAGTCAGATTCTGCGGCTAATGTGGCCGCGAATCCGGCTCTTCCCGGCTGTGCCACGTTGTCATAGAATGCAGCGATTCCAACATATATAATATATATATAATATATATATACTATAAATAACTCTATATATACTATTAATAAATATATTATTTTTATTCTTTATTACCTTATTAATTTCTTTACTAAAAAGTTAGCCTATAAATATATATTTAGTATATAAAAACTAAATAAATATAATAGCTATATATTTTACTAATACCTTTATAAGCTTTTAAAAGTAATATTTAAAAGCAGTATATAAAATTAGTATATAAATAATATATACTAGGTATAAAATATATTATACTTTATTATAGGTATAGATTTTAGTTTTTTTTTTTAATAACTATAGCTATAGTTAGTAAAGTATACCTAGCTATAATATATAATAATAATATATAATATAAAGTTAATATAGTATATATAGGTAATTAAGTATTAGGGAATAAAGAAAGAAAAAAGAAAAGAAAGTAAGCTAAGTAATAAAGGCTTTATATATACTAAGCTAATGTATATAACCTAATATATAGACTAAATTATCTAACCTACTTTTTATTTAGAAATTTATATTATATAATTTATAAGTGCTATATATATACAGAACATATGCCATTCTGCCATTCCGTGGCCCACCTTAGACCTAAGCGATTCTCCGCTGGACCTGAGATTTACTGTGTGCCCCACCAGGCCCTTGGCGCAACTTGTGAGACAGCTTTTTTTTTATCGGCGGAATCGAGTGGGGTCTTTTTGTCTTCTGTTCGCTCGTTTTTTCCCTGGTCTTTGTCTACTCTTCTCGTCTCCCCCTCGCCCATTCGCCTCACGGTTGCCGTGCCAAAAACACAAGCGAAAGACATGCATGAGACTGCTGGCGCCAGAACCAGATTGCCCAGATTGCTTAGACGGTCCAGATGGCCCCCTTGGCTCACTCTGGCCCCTTGGAGTCGGAATCGGCTCAAAAACAAATGGTTCGACTTTTGGGCTGCCACGAGCCGACTTGGCCACGTAGCTTGCAGTAAGTAAAAAGTGACCCAATCACGAGAGAATCGGCGCAGAAGCTGCCATTACGTCCAGTTGACGTTTGTGCCTCGAACACAGCAAACCCGGACCGTTTTTGCCTCTGGCTCTCTCTCTCTCTCTCTCTCTCTCTCTCTCTCTCTGTCTGTCGGTCGAGCCGCCTGGCAGCACTCAGCACTGAGCAGTCAGCAGCAGCCCAGAATCTGGCAGCCTGCGGAAACCGGCCCAGGGCGTTTTGCGCCAATCTGCAAGCGATTATGCTGGGTCGACCAATGAGGGCGAACATCTTGGACCTTGCTGATGCAGAATGGTCAGACGGATGTTGCATATCTGGTTTCTGAATGCCCCTTCTCTCCGCTGGTCATAATGCTATGAGCCTATGACGCTGCCACGGGGGGTGGCCGCGGCATCGATCTCGGCTTTGCAATCAATCTTGCCGCCAACGAACGGGTGAGCAGATAGAAAAGGTGGTGTGGGGAAGTCCTTGGTATCCATTCTCCAACATTGCACTATTTGCGCGGAATCAGCTTGCCAAGATGGCCGTGTGGATGGATGGATGGCGCATTGTGGACCGTTTTGTCCGCAACGCTCAAACGTTTCCAAAAAAAAAAAAAAAAAAAAAGAAAAAAAAAAAAAAGAAAAAAAGAATACTTACCTGTGAGACGGACGTGAAATGTCGCCTGCACATGGCCCC
>SRPW01000524.1:0-19855 GCA_018360225.1 Claviceps pusilla | reverse complement strand
GAAAACAGTGCGATTTAATCTAATTAACTTCCTATTCCTTAGAGTTATTATCTAAGTTAGGGATAGGTAGGATTTATTCTTCTCCTTTATTCCTAAAGGTCTATTTTTTAAGTAAACTAATGTAGAATATATTATGTATTTAGGATAATTGGTTTAGCAGTGCTAACTAGTATGCTTGTGTTCTAATTTTGTCTAAAATCTAAAATAGCCTAATAAATTTAGGAAGTAGTTTCTGTTTTCCCTGCTTAAATTATAGGTTTTTTATACTTAATAGTATAAAATCCTCCCTTTTAAAGGTTATTTCTTAGTGTTTTTAATTATAATACTTAGTTTGCGATTTATTAATCTATATCTAATGTATTTCTAATCTACTTCTTAATGTATCTAGTTTTTGTACTTAATTTCTGGCTTTAGGTACTCCCCTTTATAATAAATTATCCTTAATTATATAGAACTTAGGATTGTAACTAAATAAGGCTATATTTAGTGAGGTGTTAGTGGTTGTATTTTTAGAATTGTTACATATAAATTGGGCGTGTTTTAGTAGTAATGGCCATATATATTCTAATTTGGCAATAAATACACGTAAGTAATGTTTTAATGTTTAGTTTATTCTTTCTGTTTATTTATTTATTTAAGGGTAAAAAGCTATTAATAATTAGCATATTACCTTAGAAGTAAAGTATAATTCTAACTAGAATTAACTAGTAAAAACACTGCCCTAGTTAGATATAATACCATTTAGTGCGCTAAAGATAAGCTTAATCTTATTATAAAATAATTTAGCAAGTTTAGTAGTAGTAATTAAACAATTTACTAAAAGGAATATAATATATTTAGTATATCTATCTACAATAATAAGAATAGAATTAATAAGTTGTTTCTTCTAGATTGTTTCTAGCAGACCTATAATAAAATCTATAGAGATTTCTGTCTAGAGTCTATTAGGAATTAGTAAATTTTCTAATTATCTATATAGCTTATGCTGTTTTGCTATAACTCTTTAGCAAATAGCATAGGATTTGATATAATTTCTAACGTCTAGGTATAAATTTATCTAAAAGAATTTCTATTTAAGGAGTTCTACTGTTCTTTTTACACTAAAATATCCCACTAATAAATTATTATAGTATATTTAGAAAAGAACTAATTTAAGTGCTTCTAAATTAAGAATAAACACTTAATTTTAATGTCTTAAGATTCTATTTTTATCTATAAACTATTATAAATCTTAGTGGCTATAAACTTGCTTTAGTTAGTCTTAGGTCTATATATCTAAATTTTAAGCTCTTTTAATTAAATTTAGCAACAATTCTAAGTTACTTAAATTATAAAGAGATTCTATCCCTTTTAATAATTTAATCTTAATTAGGTTAGGATAAGGTAGCAATCCTATATCCTCTACTAGGCTCTTACTATAAAGAGCACTAATTTTTATATAGATTTTTATTTTTATAGATTTTAATATAATAATAACATTAAGTTATTGTTGGTATTCCTTAGGATACTAGTGATTCTCTAAGGAATACTAGGGTGGAACGGAGACTCAGTGACTCAACGTGGGGTCTGCAAAAAGGTTCGTAAAAAGGTCTTATTCCTACTAAGAAGAAGGTGCTATCTAAAGGGGCAATTTATAGGCATTTCCGTAGCCCACGAAAATGCCGTTAGAAGCGCCGGTGAAAACTCTGCTTATTGCGTAGCCGACCTGTCAGGGGTCCTGTCAGGGTCCCCGGTCCGGTCCGTGGTCCCGGTCGCATTTATCCATGGCCCAGAATATGCAGCGATTCCAACACTTGGAATTCTCTCTTTTTGTGGAAAAAGAGGAATCGTACCTAACATAGGTAGAAGTCTATAGAAAAACAGTGGTCAACCATCTAATTAGATAATTAATAAGAAAAAGAGTCTAGTCCACATCCCTAGTATTCCTCCTTCTTCTCTATACATTCTACCCATCCCTATACGTGGATTATGGCTTTATTCTTATTAATAAAGGTCTTAAGGGCTTAGTTTAGAGAAGTCTTTATTATAGCATTAGCAATATTATTATTGCTGTTAATCCACCTAATCTCCTTAATTTCCTGCCTTTTATATAACTAATGCAACGCTATAATATTAATTATTAACCTTTTCTCCTTTATTATGCCTAACTTAACAATATACTTATATAATAAGAGAGAGTCTATGTAGATAATCATTAGTATTAGCGGAATTTATAACTTCTGTGTAATAGTGTACAAGGTTATACTAATTATATAGGCAATATCAGCACCTTAGACTATTGCGTACAGCTTAGATACAAGGGCACTCCTTATAACTCTCTTGCTTTTTATTAAGCTATATGTTATAATATTGCCTTTTAGCATAAATTCTACGCTAGTCCCCTTTATCTTTATGCTAAGGATAATCACATATCTAATTTAGGAGCTTAAGTCTTTATTATTTACAAAGGAACTATTAATAAAGACATAGAGAGTGGCAGTAGAAAGGTTAAGCAGAATATACTATAAGCCGCAGTTATAATGCTATATTTACCACTAAATCCGTTTATTAAGTCTTATAACATTAGAATTATTAGGATTTTAGGCTTATATAGTAATAGAAAGGTTAAATGCAGCCTCTAGTTAACAAACTAGTGATATATATGCTCCTTAAGCTTGTTATTTAATGTATTGCTATCTTATAGTTAGTTTATTAGGTTTAATAAGTTAAAGCTTTTTGCTCTAGCCTTTCTAATAGAGTTCTATATAATTTTTATTGTATTAATACAAGATATAGCTATTAAAGATAAGGGGTTTTATTAGCGTTAGAATTTGCTTAGGTTTCGCTATAAATCCCACTTTCTTTAGTTCTATCTCCTTAGTCTTAAAGAATTTAATATCACTTAGACTAAGGGTATTATCTATTTACATTCTAATTACACTAAAGCATCTAATTATATTAGAAGCTATTAAGAAACATAGGTTATATATAGAAGTGGTTATTATTAGCTTCTTATAATAGTGGCAGAAGTATATAGCCTACTAATATATACTAGCCTCTACAATTCTATAGAGGGGTTTTATAACCTCTATAATAGTATCCTTTAGGTATAAATATATAATTTATACCAGTAGTTTAGCGATAATTAACTGGTTAAGCAAGGTTTCTAACTACATATATACTTACGTAATATTCTATAGCTATAAAAAGATATAGTCCTTAGCTAGTAATAGCACTAAAGCAATAATAAGTCTTTGGCTTATGCGTTAGATTGTCAGGGATTATATTAAAATCTACGCCTTTTCCTTATCACTATGCCCTTAGATTATAAGTCTTAATTTCTTATATAGCTTATTAGTGCCTTTCCCCTTAACTTCTCTCACTATATAAGAGCAGAAGAACCATTAGTTTCTATATTCTTCCTTATTAAAGGTTATAAATTTAAAAATATCTCTAGCTAGTAAAGCCTTAATTTCTTTCTAATTAAATACTTTAAAAGGTTTTTTAGTAGTAGTAATCTTCCCTTCTTTTCTTAGTTTAACTGCTAGGTCTTAGTTACTCTTCTCTTTAGCTATAAGGAAACTTATAATGCTAAGTTCCTTACAATTTTTATTAGTATCCTCCTTAATCCTATTATCTTCCTTATAGGCTATAATTAAAGGATGCTTTTAGGGTTGTTTAGATCCTTATTACTATAGGGGTATAGGTAATTAACCTCTATTAGCATTAGTGTCCTTAATCTCCTCCTCCTCTTTATTATTTTTCTCTATATTTATAACCTCTTCTTCTACGCTTTAATAGTATAGCTTTACTACTATTAAGCAGAATTTTATAGGTCCTTAGGGCATTTCTATAGTGTAGGTCTCGCGGTTAAATAATAGCAACCTAAATAGACCGCTCTAGCCCCCTTTTTTATACTAAACGTAGACTTTTAAGTTTAAGGGAAGTGTGTATAATAGTAGGGTATTTAGGCTATTCTATATATTTAATGCGTTAGTTACTTACCTCCTAATAAGATAATGCTAAGCTTTATTAGTAGCTTTCCTTAACAAAGCCTCTTTTTATACTACTAATAAGCTTAGGGGTAAGTTATATAACATCTATAGGTATACTCTAAAAACAAGCAGTGTTAGCATAAGGCTATTAGGTTCTACGGAATCATTAACGGCTTTAATAGATATCTATAGGTATTAAGGGGGGGTTATAAGGTCTCTAACCTTAGCTTTAATAATTTTATAAGCCTAATAGAGGGGGCTGTAATATTATTTAACCTTCCTAATGCTATAGTAGGCTTTAATAAGAACCTTTTCTATATTAATAGCTAATTAACACATATTATACTAGAATTCCATAGAAGCAAAGTTCTTTTCAGCGTTATAAATAATATTATCTAGAGGTCCTAAATATATATTAATCTAGCACTCCTTTAGTGTATTCTATATATTATAGGCTTTCTGCTTTTAAAGCTTAAAAAAGCATATAGCTTAGAAAGCAGTGGCTATGTTAATAATATATAGTATAGGTTTCCTATTAATTTAGAGAATATTAATATAAATCTTATAGTTAAAGTCTATATTATTTTTAAGGGTAAACTTAAACCTAGCTAGAGCTTTACTATAGAGTTAATATTAATAGTATTTATAGGTAATACTTACAATTATTCTATTATCTATTAACTTATTAGCTCTTTAGAGCAGCTTAGTTAGTCTTATAATAGAGGGGTGCCTAAAATGTTAATAAAGCTAGTGGATTTCTACCTCTAAAAGGTAGAAGGCAGCAGCTTTATTTTCCTTAAGTAGCCACTAAGGATATCCCTATTTTTATATAATAGGGACTATCTTATAACCTTAGATTAGCATATTCTTAAGGTTATTAAGCTTTACATTTATTTAGTCTATATTAGATATATAGAATAAAAAGGGTATAGCTATATTAAGAATATAGAATTTAATAATACTAAAGATTATTAGTACTTATAGCACTCTTAAAGAGGTTATAGAACTAGCACTAAAGTTAACTTTATGCTAGCTAGCAGACTTAATCTTTAGGGTTAGCATTAGCTTCTATAGTACTATAGCTTACTATACTCCTACTATTAAAATCCCTATAGCTTTAGTATTTAGTATAATGCTATAGAAAACCTTATTAAAATAGTAGTTATTTAAAATAAAGCAATTTATCTTAAGGGGTTCTACCTATAGTGTAGTGTTTATGCTAGATATTTTATAGTTAGCTATAGTGTGTTCTAGCACACATAAGAGGGATCTTACCTATAAAGGCAATAATTTCTTATAGAGATTTATCTAATTAAATAGTCTAGATAGGCCTAGGGGTAATTAAGTAAAAAATTATATAAATATTAGCTTAGGCATTGCGGTATTACTTAATAAAGTTGTGATAAATGTATTATAGTTAGCCTAAGCTAGGTGGTTATTAGGGTAAGAGGTTTTATCTATAGGCTCTCCTTTAAATATAAGAAGGAATGCATTAAAGCTGTGTTTAGTAGGAGTCCCTTTAATACACTTACTTTTTAGCTAAATATCCTTAGCTTTCTACTATTCTTGCCTTATATAAGATATTAACTAATATCCTTCTTTCTAGTATATAAAGCACTTCTATAGAAAGCGTAATTTTAATTATAGTTAGCCACTAAGGCACTAATTAGATAATTGCTTATAGCATTAATCTATAAACATTGCTTTATTATTATCTTCTATAGGGTTAAGGGTGGTTATAGCTAACTATTATATTACTATAATTACTATATTAGTTTAAAGGCATTTCTAAAGGTTTCCTATAACTCCTTTATAGGTTAGAGCGTAGAGGAATACAGCTAAACCACATTTAGGAACATTAGCAATAGCAGTAATTAATTATTACTAGAGCTTTATATTTACTATAGAAGCTAGGAAGATTCCATAATAAACTTAGTAAAGTTATATAAGCATTAGGTTAAGGCATTTAAGCTTAGTCTTTTTAAGGTTAGTAGCAATAACCTTCTAAAGAGAGATAGTATTCCACTTAATGCAATAAAAGTGCTAATTGCTTTTAGTTTTAAAGTAAGATTTAATGTTATTAGTAAGGCTTTATATTATTATGCCTTTTCTAGTAAGTTCTTTAATATAATAGGTAAGAGCTTTATCTTTAAGCATAATTAGAAAAGCCTTTACTTATAAGTCTTTAGGCATGTTATTTTGTAACAAATAATCTTTAAAGATACCTATCTTTAGAACGATAAAGTTATACATCTTTCCGCTATATTTCTCGCTATTAAAATAGCTTTTACTGATTTCCCTAAGAATACAGCGGAGCTAGTTATTATTAAGCATTGTTTTTAGTAGTAGCAGTTCTAGTTATTATCTTTCTAGTTGTTAGCGTAATAGCTTATCTATTAATTTAGATTCCTTATATATCTATTAATTAATTGCTTTGTTATTATTAAAAGGGCTATTAGGCTATAGGGGAATAGGAATTTGCTGTTGGTATTGCATAGATTAACTAGGGAACCAGCGTTTAATCTATTCTTCTAATGTATTCACAAAAGTAGCAAGTATATTTATATATTATGCCCCTTAGGTAAGTGGAATTAGCACGCTATTTGTAGCAAGGAAGTCTTATAGATCCTTCTGCATTATTGTTAGAATCCGCTTAAAGTCTTTAGTAGTCTAACCTTTAAAGTCTTTATAAAGGGCATTAAAAAGCTTAAGGTCTTTCTATTTTAAAATATTATACTAGTAAAGAATAAAGGTAGCTTAATTATTAATATATTACTAGTCTTTACGTTTTTCTAGTAGGTTATCCTAGTATACTTCCTATTCTAGGGTAAGGATATTTATATACTTATAAATAATTTTAAGGAGGGAATCTAGTAACACTTATAGTAAAGCGGTATTAAGGCTACTTTATATAAGGTTCCTAGATAAATCCTAGAATTCCTTATTACTTTTATAGAAAGACATCCTTATAATTAGATATTTAGGGGTGTTTTTAATAGGCTATAGTTAAGATTTAGCGTTCTAGTCTTATAATCCCTATACAAGCTTTAGTATAGTAAAGGGTTAGTTAATAAGATAAATAAGGGTTTTCCTATAGATAATAGTGTAAATAACAGTAAATTCTACACTTAAAGATAGGTTGCAGCCGGTCTAGCGAAAACAACCTAATTCTTATGTAAAAGACCCTGTATTTAGGAAGTCTAAGTGCCGTCTAAGACCACGCACTCTATCTTCCTTTAGTATAAATCTCTCTCCTAAGTAGAGAGATTTACCTCTTCTAAGGTAAATCCTTGTGAATCTATAGGTAAATATCCTAAGGATAGTGTAACCTACTAATTAGTGTTAGTATTTCTTAGGATACTAGTGATTCTTTAAGGAATACTAGGGTGGAACGGAGACTCAGTGACTTAATATAGGGTCTGTGAAAAGGTTTGTAAAAAGGTCTTATTCCTACTAAAAAGAAGGTGCTATCTAAAGGGGCAATTTATAGGCATTTCCATAGCCCACGAAAATGCCGTCGGAAGCGCCGGTGAAAACTCTGCTCATCGCGTGGCCGACCTGTCAGGGGTCCTGTCAGGGTCCCCGGTCCGGTCCGTGGTCCCGGTCGCATTTATCCGTGGCCCAGAATATGCAGCGATTCCAACAGTTATGCTACCTTAGTATATAATTCTAATATTAATTCATTAGTATTTTCCATTTCTTACGTTATATAATTTAGCTATTGCAAAGGAGCGTTAGCAGGATTAGTTGTTCTCTTTTAGTGTTAAATAATAAAATTATAAGAAGTGAGGAAAACACATTAGTAAGATTACTAACTATTTAATTTAGGTGTTTTTATAAAGGATTAGAGGTTAAAATAGTTAGTTAATACTTTAATTTTTATAGGTGCTCCCTCTATATAATGTCTCTAATAATAAAATAATTTAATAATGGCTAACATTTCTTAGTCTAGTATACTATATTAAGTTTTAGTTAGTTATAGTTTTTAAGACTAGAATGCTACTAGGTAGTAATTACCTACTAAATCTAGTTATAATAGAATACTAGCAATAGCAAATTTTAATATATTTATTTTAATTTAGATAGGAAGTTTAGAATTAATATAAAACAGTAAAGAAGCTTAAGTAAAAGCATTTTTAAGGGTTTAATATATATGCCATTCCTCTTTCCCTAATTGCACTAATTCTAGTTTTTTCCTATTTTAGCTTCCTTTTAGAAGGGCAGTTAATAAAGATATAATAGTAGAATATTTATAAATAAATTATTAATAAAAATTGCAAAATCCTAAGAAAACTTAGATGTCTTAATAGGTTTTAGGTTTAGGCTAATAAGTAATGGTTTTAACTCGTTTTGGGTCTATTTAAACTCCTTTGCTAGTAAGAATAAAACCTAAGAATTTAACTAATTACTAATAAAATTTATATTTATTTAGATATATAAATAGATCTACGGTTTTAAGTTAATCCAGAACTTATTTTAAATACTTAGTATATTCTTTATAAGTTTTTAAGAAAACTAAAATATTATCTAAATAGATAATATATATAGTATTATTAAGACCTTAAAGGGCTTAATTAATATAGTATTAGAAAGTAGTAGGTGCATTAGTTAATCTAAAGGGCATAACTAAATATTTATAATGCCTATAATAGGTATAAAAAGCAGTTTTTTATTTGTCTTCTTAAGCAATTTGGATATAATAATATGCTTCTTTAATATTAAGCTTTAAAAACTATTTAATGCCTAAAATACAGTCTAAAATTTCTAAGATAAGTAGTAATAGATAGTGATTCTTAATAGTAACATTATTTAGTCTATAATAATCCACACATAATTATAATAAACCGTCCTTTTTTAGTATAAATAAAATTAGTGCGCTAGTAGGACTTTTAGAGGCTTAAATATAACCAAGTTCTAAATTTTCATCTAAATAAGCTTATAATGCTTTAAGTTTGGCTAGGGATAATAGGTAAATAGGTCCATATAGTAGAGATTTTCCCGGTTTAAGATTAATAGTATAATCTATATCTTAATAAATAGGTAAATTTTTTGCTAATTTAGTTTAAAATACCTATTTATAATCTTTAAGTTCCTTAGGGATTACAAATAAGGTTTAAACATCATTGTTTTTTAGTTTAAATAGTAAAGGTTCTTAATTTATAACTAAGGCATATATATAAAGTAATTAAACCACTTCCCTATAAAAATTTTTAGCGTCTAATAACATTAATTTATTAGGGTTTAAGTTAAACCACTATATATATATAGTTAGTTAAAGGAATATATCTAAATCTTCTAATATAGGCATTCCTAGTAGAACTATATCTTCTTGTAATTCAATTCTTATATAATACTAAGTAATAGTTCATTGTATTCTATATAAATTAACTAAGCATAAAGGCAAAGCTTATATATTAGAACTAGAAATAGGTTAGCTATTAGCAGCTATAATTAAAATAGGAGTACCTTAGATTCATTTTAACCCTTATTTCTTTGCTAATATAAGGCTAATAACATTAGCCTTAGTATAAGTATCTAGGTTTATATATATTGCTTTTAATTTTCTACCCTATAGAGTAGCATTTATCTTAAAATATAATAACACCCTTAAAGAGTGGTTAGTTAAGTATTAAGTATTATACTTAACCTCTCCCCTTTTCCTTTATTATTTTTCTTTTCTAAATTCTCTTTTTTTATCTTAATATTAGCAACTTTAGTAGAATTAGGTCTTTTTAGATATTAGGGTTTAATATATCCCTCTTCTCTATACTTATAATAGGTAACTTTTTAATTATTATTCTAGTGGGATTTTTAATTATTTCTAACAAATTTATTTTAAGAAGCAGTAGCTTTTTTTAGATCCTATTTTTTCCTAAAATAACTGGTTTAAGGTTTCTTTGGATTAGAACCGCCTAGAAGTGTGGATTTAGCTCCTCTTTTCTATTAATTTCTAAATTTAAAGGCTTCCTAATATTAGGTAGCTAATCCTATAACTTCTTCTTAGGTCTCTAGGATTTCTAAAGTAAGTATTCTAATGTAATAACAGAGGGATTCTCTTAGTTTTGTAAAGAATTATAAGGCCCTTTATTACTTATTTTCTCTAAGGAAATGCTTCTTAAGTAAGTTAAGATAAATATAAAAATCTCTTAGAGATTATCCCTCTCTCTATTTAGCGAATTCTAGTTATTATACTAATCTAACCTCTCTATTCCTAGAATCCTTAATTAAGGTTAGGGTCTATTCTAGGAATCCTTCCTAATTATTCTTTTATAATTCCTTTTTCTCTAGATCTTCTTCTATAAATCAGTCCTAATATAAGCAGCAATTAAGTTCTATATAGTTATAAGTAAGAATAATCTTCTAATAAGCTTATTAATACTGTTTTAATACGCTATTAATAGCTTAATATAAGTTATTAATCTAATCTTTCTGCTTCTATAGAGTGGTATTTAGTTCTAATTTAGTAATATTACTAACTTACACCTCTTTATTGCTACTAAAGTATAAATTATCTAATAAATAATAAGGATAGTAGGAATAATATTTAGTTTCTAATTAATTTAATAAAGTGTTCTTTAATTCCTATTTATGCATATATAAACGTTAAATCTCCTCTAACTATTAAATTCATTGTTAAATTGCTTATTCCTTAGATATAGTCTCTGTTTTAGTATATTCCTTAGTTAGACCTTATTTCTATAATAAGGATTCTCCCTAACTACAGGTTTACATTTAGGATATTCTAACTATATTAGCTTCTAAGTAATTACTTAATAGAAGTCTTAGAATATTATACTAGTTATATAGAAATCAGGGGCAATTAAGTAGAGCAAATATAATCTAAATTCCCTTTTAAATTAAAGGTAGGACTAGTAGTATTACTAAACTAAGACTTATCTTTCTTTTCTTTTTCTTAGAATAATTCCCTATTAAATCCTAAAGGAATATTCCCTATTCCCTAGTACCTTCCTTCCTATAACACGCCACTAATGCGTAGATATCTAATTTGTTCCAATAGCCACTCTTCTCCGATTAGGTAATAAATCGGAATAAGGGTGTATATGATATTTGGATCGGAATTTCCACACACATCGAATCGGGCATAACATTAAGGCATTAAAGCTTAGTCTTCTTAGGGTTATTAGTAATAACCTTCTAAAGGGAAATGCTATTCTATTTAATATAATAGAATTGCTAGTTACTTTTAGTTTTAAAGTAATTCCTAATAGCATTAGTAAGGTTATAAATTATTAATCCTTTTTTAGTAAGTTTATTAAAATAGTAAGTAAGGGTATTTTTTTTTAATATAATTAAAAAAGCTCTTACCTATAATGTCTAAGGAACGTTATTTTATATATATTAATCTTTAAAGATATTTATCTTTAAAATAATAAAGTTATATAGTTTCCTGCTATATTTCTTATTAATTATATAGCTTTTATTAATTTCTCTAAAAATATAGCGGATTTAGTTAGGGGTTAGGTTTGTTAGTAGTGTTAACCCCTTTAGTGGTTTTACTTAGGCTTTCTGTATTAGTAAATTTAATAACTTCGATTCCTTACAAATCTATTAATTAATTGATTAGAAATTATTAATAATGGAAAAAAAAAAAAAAAAAAAAAAAAAAAAAAAAAAAAACTTTTTGCGAATTTGCCCGCACCGCAGTAGCGACGTAGAACCGACTCTAAACCTCTTAAAAAGTATAGAAAAAGAATTACTATATCTATTTTACTCTATCTCTAATAGCATATTAGTACTAAAGTATAGGCATAGTGGATAAGGTAATACTAATAGATATTAATAGTGGAAATTATAGCTTTATATAAAGCTATTATTACTCTCTTATAGAGTAAAGTAGCTTTATATTAATAGTACCTTAAGTTACTTTTATACTACTACCTATATATAAGTAAATACTAAACTACCTTATAGTTAAATATAATAAAATTACTAAGCTTATATTAGCTATAGTGCTAAAGAGTATATAAAATATTATTCTTTACATTAATAATATAGCCTTAATATAAGCCTAATATAAACTCTTTATACCCTAAACCCTCTTTAAAACACTAATAATAATATTAACCTTACTATTACTTAATAAGCCTATTATAGTTAAAAACCTAAAAGAAATAATTAAATAAATAGTAAAGAAAGTTATTAGCACTAAAAATACTATAGCCCTAAGCTAGGCTAGTATTACTATTAAAAATACTACCTAGACTTTAATCTAGCAAATCTATACTATAATAGTAGCAGTGCTACCTTATATTTACTATAAAACTATTATTAAAGGTAATACTATAGCTAAAGTAATATAGAACTATTTACTTAAAGAAACTATTATAGCTATTAATTAAGCTATAAATACTAATATAGCTATAGTAGCGCACTACCTTTATAGCAGTAACACTATAATTATATTTTATAATATAGCAAAACCCTATACTAATAATATAGCTTAGGTTAGCACTGCTTTTAGGCTAGAAGTAATACTAAACTAATATATATTTAGTATTATTATTAAAGGCTTTCTAGTATACTATATATAAAACTAAGAAAAGAATTATATTCTTTAAAATATAATTATAGCTAATAAATAAGGTTCTATAAAGGTTATAATATAGAAACTATATAGTACTATAACCTAATCTCCCTTAATTATTATAGTTAATAGTATTAATATAGTAAATAGGCTATACTATACTAGAATTATTTATAAAACTAAAATATTTAAAGCTAAACTCTACTATAATACTATCTACCCTTACTAATGCTTTAAGTGCTTTAAATTTAGCTATATAGCTATATACTATATAGCGCCTTTATAGTATAGCTGCTATATATCTAGCTAGTATAAGGGGGGTAAGTAGACTTACTTAGTACTATTAGAAGCTATATAGAAACGCTATATTAACTACTTAGGTCCTTACCTTATATAGTTCTATATATATAATATTACTAATAAATAATAAAACTATATATATATTATATACTTAGCGCAGCCCCTTACCTTTACTAAACCTCCTATACTAAAAAAAGATAGCTAAATAGAAATACCTAGCTATAGCTAAAGATATAATACTAGTAACCTACTATTATAAAAGGCTTTACTATAAAAGTAGGTAGGTAGACTATACACCTATCTCCTTAAGTTAAGACTAGAATTAATATAGTAATTATAGGCTGCTATAAAGGCCTTTCTAAGCTAATAACCTATAGCTACTGTAGCACTAAATAAGCTAAGCCTAACCTAATATACTATATAAAGTATATAATAGAAGTTATATACTAGAATATATAAAAGAAAACCTACCTTATATATCTAGCGCTAAAAACCTAACTTAAAGCTAATATAATAGTAATATAGAAGCTAGGAACTATAAGTAGTAAACTACTTAACCCTAGCCTTAGCTACTTTTAACTTATTATTTAAAGTAGCTAAACTATAATTTATATAAATTACTAGTATAGGGCTAAGGTATAGTTAATATATATAGGTAAGGATTAGTATTTAATAATACTAGTAGGATACTATATCTACTTAATATACTCCTCTACCTATAAACCTAATTAAATATTACCCCTTCTTAACTTTATAGTAGCCCTACCTCTAAACTATAGTATTTTTATTAGTAACTTTAACTAATATTACTTACTTTAGAATTATTATAGCTAAACCTTAATAAAAAGCAACATACTCCTTATAATAGTAATATAGTAATAGCTTAGACTTATAACACTATAAGGTAAAATAACCTAAAGAATATAAAGTAAAAGAGATAGTACTATTAACTATATATAAGCTACTTATAATATAAAAGTTAAATTTTTAGGAGAACTAAACCTTATTAAATCTAACTATATACTATAGTTAATCTATATTAGCGCTAGCCTAAGGCTAGGCAGTAACTATTCTCTTTATTTTAAGTAGCTATATATAAAAAATAATCTTATTATAGCTAAGGCAGTAATATAGTTCTACTATAACCTTACTAAACCTTTACTCTATATACCTATAGAAGTTAATAATTATATAAAATAAATAATAGCTAAGCTTTAAGCTATTATAAACCTAGTAGTCCTAAGGAAACCCTAAGGCAGCCTTAGACTAAATTTATAGTAAAACCACTATACTAAAGAAGCTACTTAAAATATAAAGAAAGTATTAAGGCAGTAGTAGACTTCCTATACTAAGGAGAACTAGTGGCTTGCTACTAATATAGCCTAGATATAGAGCTAAGTTATTAGTAATAAATAGTATAGTGCTTAGCGCTTTACTATTAAGGCAGTAACTATATACTAAGGAAGCCTATAGAAACTTAAGCACTAGGTATAGCTTTATAGTAAGCTATTATTAAAATAATAGTAAATCCTAACCCTTATTTAAAGTAAAGGAATAGATACTATAATTACTAAATTATACTAAAAAAAAGTAGCTATATTAGCTAATTATTTCTTCCCTACCTCCTAGGCCTAGCTAAATAATATACTAAAAGACCTTAATAACTACCTTAATGCTATAATGTTTTTAATAAAGGACTATTTTAATACTAATAAAATCTATAGTATTATTAAAAGCCTAGTAAGTTAAAAGGCGCCTAAACTTAATAAACTTTTAGCTAGCTACCTTAAAGTATATAGTAAGCCTTTAGCTAAAACCCTTACTTACCTACTAAATATATATTACTATATTAGCTACTACTTAGCTCTATTCTAAAAGATAAAGGTAGTTATTTTTTATAAATTAAGCAAAACCTTAATAGAATAATAAAAAGTAGAAGCCTAGCGCCCTATCTTATTTCTTAGTATTATTAAAAAGGTATTAAAAGTAGTAATAGTAAGCTAGCTTACCTTTATAGCTAAGTTAAATAGGGCATTACCTAACTTATAAATAGGTAATAGGGTAGATAGATTAATAGAAGTTATGCTAAGTATTTTAGTAGAATTAGTATAGGTAGCGTAGTATTATAGCGGTATTATATTACTACTTTAGTTAAATATATTAGTAGCCTTTAACACTATTTATTATAAGTAGCTATCTTATACCCTTATTACTACTAGCATCCTTATATAAATTATAGTATAAACCCGCTCCTTTACTACTAAACATATAGCTAGCCTCTTTTTTAATAATAAATCTATAAGCCCTTTACTTATAACTATAAGAGTACTATAGAGGTTACTTATCTCTCCTATTTTTTTCCTACTTTATATTACTTTATTATATACTAAGCTTTAAGTAGTATATCTATACTTATTATAGGATTTTCTAATAATATAAATATACTAATATATAGATAAATAGTAAAGAAGATATAGAACTACCTTAAGGCTATATAGTTAATTTATTAAAATTAGTTTAAGGAATTAGGCCTTAGGTTTAACTTAGGAAAGAATAAACTTATATACTTTACTAAATAGCATGCTATTATTATAACGCTAGTCTAACTTAGCACTAATATAGTATAATTAATCTAATTTACCTACTTTCTTAAAGTATAGGTTTATTATAAACATTATTAAAAGGTATACTAAAGCTAAGTTAAGTTAAAACTACTATAATAGTAGCTTACTTTTATATTACTAATAGCTTTAACTTAGGAATGCTTACTATATAATATATAGCTCTTATATATATAGGTTATTTAGAGTATTATTATATATAGTATAGGATTACACTATACCTTTACTAATATTAGCAGTAAAGTAAGGAATATAGCTAAGGTATTTATTTCTAAATAAACTAAGTACTTAAGAATAGTAATTAATACCTTTAAGGCTATGCTATATACCCTAGTTAAAACTAAGGTAGCTATAGCTTTAATTAACCTTTATCTTAACTACTACTTATTATACTTTTATTAATAAATAAAGGCTAATAAAATAGCTAAGCAAATATATAGTATATATACTATAATAGTGGCTTAACTTTAATATAGATTAGTATGCTAGGGATAAGGCTACTTACTATAGTAGTATAACTACCTAGACTATATACTATTTTTAAACTAGCTTTATAACTACCTACTAAAACTATCCCTAACTAAAGCACTTACTTTAAAATAGAAGAATTATTAATACTAAGAAAGAACTACTATATAAGTGCGCTAGACTTATATTAACTATATAGTAGTAGAGCTTAACCCTAGCTTTACTTTTACTACTAAAGTAGTTTACCTTTACTTAAGCCTAACTAAGTATAAATCTATAGCGCTTATATAAATATATATAGAATAAATTAGACTTAATGCCTTTCTCTTTAGCTAATATATTCCTAAAGTAGAATTACTAATATATAGCTACTAAGCTAATAATAAAGACTACTATTATATTTTATTATTTTATAAAAATTTTAATTATCTTTACTTTATTAATATAGGTATATACTTAGTATAAAACTAATATAAAGTTAAAGAGGCTTTAGAGAATAATAAGCTAGTAACTATACTTATTAAGTAGCTTATATTAATAGAGTATATTCCTTAGTTTTAGCTTATAAAAAGCTTATAAGATTAATAAGCTAAGGATATTAAGGACTTAATACTATATAGCACCTAGTATAGCTTAGGTATAGAGGCAGTAGGAAGCTATATAGATATTATAGCTAGTATAGATTATTAAAATATATAATTTATTTTTAAAGAAAAATAAATATAGTAGCTAAGAAAATAGAAAATAAGTATAGTATATCTACGCTAGCTTTAGGCCTATACCCCCTTAGCCCTTAGCTCCCCCCTTTCCTTCTTTACCCCCCCCTTTTTCTTCTTTACTTTCTTCTCCCCCTTTACTACCTTCTTTATATAGCCCTATATAGTAACTATAGTAAGCTTATTCTATAGAATATTATTTAGTTTCTTTAGTATATTAGTAATATAATAGGTTTATAGTAATAGCTTACCCTTAACTAAGGTTAAGGCTAAGGCTATTATAATACTACTACTAACCTATATTACTATATTAGTAAATAAGCCTATTTACTTTATAAGTTAAACTACCTTTTTCTAAGTAGTATTATACTCTATAGCTTAGCTATATATTAATATTATATTAATATTATAGTAAAACTATATCTTAGTTACTTTATACTTATAATAATAGACTCTTTAAAGGCATAGAGGTTCTATATATTTATAATTTACTTAATAGCCTCTTAATATAATATAATATTTAGATTTAGCTATAGAACTAATTAGCTACTACCTAGCTACTAATATAAATAATAAATATAATACTTATACCTAAATAAGTTTTTTTTGCTTTTATATACTTAAAGTATACACTATTAATACTTAATTAAATTAGTAATAGGAGTAGTATAGGTTAAAAGGGGGCACTAACCTTTAGTGCTATAGCACTGTTTTTTAATGTTTTTAGCTTATATTAAATAAGCTTTATAGGGCTAGGCCCTTAATTAGCCTAGCTATATAAGAGTTAGTAGCAGTAGTGTGTTAAAAAGGGACTAATACTTACTCTAAGTGTAAGAATTAATTTTATTATAAGAGTAGGTAGTATCTTTAATAACACTATAGTTAGTTTAAGGTAGTAATAAGGCAGCATTACTATAAAAATAAGGATAGGGGTATATTTATAATAAAAGCAATAAATAAAGAAGGAAGAAAGAAAAGAAAAGCCTAAAAATAAGAAAAAAAGAGTAAATATAGTATTTTTTTCTTTTTCTATTATATAACTAATAAATAGCTAATAGTTAGTTTAATAATAACTAGCTATTAGCTAGTATAGCTAATGCTATAGAGGTATAGAAGCTAGAGAAAGGTTTTAAGTAAAAAGGTAGTAACTTAAGGGAATTAGCTAGGGACTAATATAGAAAATAGGCTAAGCGCTTAAGGTAACTCACTATAAATTATAAACCACCCCTAAGGGTAGTCTATATTATTACTATGCCTTTACTAACCTAGTCTAATTCCTATTTTACACTACACACTCTCCTATAATGCTAGTTAAGTTTAGCTAGTAGCGCACTACTTTTTATAATTAGAATTAGCGTAGAGCTACTATAGATCCGCTATAAAATATAGAAAAAGGTTATATATAGGTTTTCCTCCCTGTGCTAGGGTTTTTCCTATATAGTTTAAGTAGCGGTGGTACTAGTATTAGGCTCACAAGCCTGACTAGCGTAAGTGTTAGTATTCCTTAAGATACTAGTGATTCTCTAAGGAATACTAGGTGGATCTGAGACTCCGTGACAACGTAAGGTCTAGGAAGGTATTTGCAAAAAGGTCTAATTTCTATCCTAATCGGTGCTATCGAAAAGGGGCATTTTATAGCTAGCGTTAAGGCTACGAAAATGCCGTCGGATTCCGCGGTAAAAACTCTACACACGCGGACTAATCAGAAGAGTCGGATTCCGCGGCTAATGTGGCTGCGAATCTAGCTCTTCCTAGTTATGCTACGTTGTTATAGAATGCAGCAATTCCAACACTTAGAATTCTCTCTTTTATAGAAAAAGAGGAATTGCTTATAAGTTATGCAAAAATCTACCTAAAAACCACAGTTAATTATCTAATTAGATAATTAATAAGAATAAGAATCCTATCTTATATCCCTAGTATTTCTTCTCTCTTCTATATGCTTCCTCCTTTTTCTCTATGCGCTTTACCTATCCTTCTATATAGATTATAGCCTTATTCTTATTAATAAAGGTCTTAAGGGCTTAATTTAGTAATAATTTTATTATAGCATTAGCAATGTTATTATTGCTATTAATCCACCTAATTTCCTTAATTTCCTACCTTTTATATAATTATTATAATGCTATAATATTAATTATTAGTCTCTTTTCTTTTATAGTACCTAACCTTATAATACACTTATATAATAAAAGAGAATCTATATAGATAATTGTTAGTATTAGTAGAATTCATAGCTTTTATATAATAGTCTATAGCGTTGTGCTAATTATATAGGCAATATTTATGCCTTAGACTATTACGTATAGCTTAGAGGTAAGAGCACTCCTTATAACTCTTTTACTTTTTATAAAGCTATATATTATAATATTGCCTTTTAGCATAAAATTTAATCTAATTCCTGCTTCTTTAGTACTAAGGATAATTATATATTTTAGTTGCAAGCTAAGGTCTTTATTATTTATAAAGAAACTATTTATAAAGATATATAAAGCTATAGTAGTAAGATTAAGTAAAATATACCTTAATCTATAGTTATAATGCTATATTTACTACTAAATCCTTTTATTTAGATAATTTACGTTAGATTTATTAGGATTCTAAACTTATATAGCAATAGAGAGGTTAAATGTAGCCTTTAGTTAATAAACTAATAATATATACGCTCCTTACACTCTTTATTTAATATATTATTGCTTTATAGTTAGCTTATTAGGTTTAATAACCTTAAGCTTCTTACTTTACCCTTTTTAGTGGAGTTTAATATAATTTCTATTAAATTTATATAAGATATACCTATTAAAAATAAAGGGTTTAGTTAGTATTAAGATTTGTTTAGGTTTTGCTATAAATCCCGCTTTCTTTAATTCTAATTCCTTTATCTCTAAAAACTTTATATTACTAAAACTAAGGGTATTATCTATTTATATACTAATTACACTGAAGCATTTAATTACATTAGATGCTATTAAGAAACATAGGTTATACGTGGAAGTAATTATTATTAGCTTCTTATAGTAGTGGTAGAAATAGGTTGCCTACTAATATATACTAGCTTTAGTAATACTATAGAGGGGTTTTATAACTTCTATTATAGTATTCTTTAGGTATAAATATACAATTTATATTAGTAATTTAGCAATAATTAAGCGATTTAGTATTGTTTCTAATTAAATATATGCTTATATAATATTCTATAACTATAAAAAGATATAATCTTTTACTAGGGAA